>CAJFCJ010000078.1:98231-117121 GCA_904063045.1 Dimorphilus gyrociliatus
TTACTTTTGTTTTTGTCAACATTAAAATTTGTCAACTATCAACCTTTGAAAGAGTATATAAACCCTACAAACTTAACAGTTGATAATTTAGTTTTTAACCATCAGATAGTTGTTCAAAATAGCTTGTTTAGAACTAGAAGCTCATTCTACTCAATACATATTCTTTGCACGAAATACTGGTGTTTTGTTGATTAATTTCTACCAAAATTACATTTGTTAGACTATTTGTGGATGAACTTAAAGGTTCTATTTGTGTGAGTACTTTGGTAAGTCGGTAAATGATTGGAAAGGACGATTACAGTTGTGATGAATCAGAAATTCCTACAATTACAATACAACAAAGTACAGTTAGTGCAAATTCAAAATTTGAATTTATTAAATTAATTACTTAATTAAGGTTGATCAGATAGTTCTTCTTCTCCATCACTTTCAATTTGTTCAGAAGTAGTAGATGTTTCATCCTCTTCATTGCTGTCGCCATATGCGGAGGAGGTAGTAAATATATCGGAATCTTCATCATCATCAATAGAATCGTATAAAGACAAATTATCAGATGACATAAAATCAGAATCATCAAATAAACTGTTTGGAAAAATTTCCTCATTATGGAAAACGTTATCTATTTTTGGAAAATAGTAAATATGATAATTGATGTTTAATTTTGTTAAATCAGTTTGTTGTGAAATAAAATCTTGAAATAAGATAAAATCTATCCTATCAGTTGGAAAGAAGTTGATTATTTTTAATGTTTTCAACATTAGTGTTTCATACTCGAAGAGTTGACTCTGTAAGAGGTCAAGTAGACAAGTTGCAACCAATCTTTCAGGATCATAAATGAAATATAAACTCAATTTTATCAATTTTGTTTGTGATTCAATAAATTTAATGATACTATAAGTCAAAGCCTTGGAATTGATTGTCAGCTTTTTCAAATATGTTATACAAGAGATTCTTTGCAGAAAATCTTCAAAATCATTAGTAGATTCTGGATACAAGTGTAAATTTTCTAAACATTTCTGATTAATTAGAATATTTGCAAATGTCGGACCATCACAAGTTGATGTTAGGGGTATATCAATTGTTTTCAAACTTAAATTTATAAAATTGATGGGTTTAATCAAATATCCTGATGTAATATTGTTCAATCTTGAGATATTCACTCGAAGGGTTTTCAGATTTGTATTCTTTTTAAGAAATGGAAGAAATTCAAGCTTTCTTAAAAATTCTAATTGAATGTAATACTCTGAATTAAAATTACTGTTTGCCGTCTCAGATAAAGTTTCACTCTTAGCAGGTTCAATCAAACCAAAAAAGATATTAAATAAATGAATACTTTTAAGTTCTGTTTGATTCTTAAAAAACTGAACAAAACTTTCAGAAGATTCTCTTTTCAATGAAATATTCTTTAAACAGATTTTTTGAAGTTTTTTTAAACAATTTAATCTTTGTTGATTCAAAATAAAAGGTGAAAGAAAACTTCTTGTATAGTCAAATTTCAATTCTTCAACACTGTTCAAACAAATATTATTCAATATTTCATCATATTTTTTAACTTGTCTTAAAGTTAAATTTTGTATTGGTTGATTCTGTAAGAAATTGAAATTACAAAACTTGACAGCTTCATCTTCATTTAGAGAAAGTTTTGTTAAAATAGAACACTTTGATGTAAATATTAACAAATCATTTTCTTTAAATTCGTTAATCTTTTCTTTACAGAAATCAAAAATCAAATTTATTACAAGTGGAGGGACAAAAAAGTTATTCTTTAGACAGATTTCACCTTGTTTGTCTATTGAGTTATATATTTGAAATAGAGCCAAATGTTTTAAACTCTTAGCGGGCATTATCCTCAATATCTGCTGAAACTGAAAGCAAAAATCATGGTAAGGTAAAAAAAATGGTGGTAAGGACACCAAAAAAAAAAAAAAGCAGTACTAGAACAATTTTCGAAAATGTGACGAGTATAGTTTATTAGACAGAAAAGGATTACCAATATTTATGGCATAGTTTCATATCTATGTTATCTATGTTATCAAACTTTTCACTTCTGATGGTTACTTTTTGAATGCAATCTAATCCTTTGTTTCAATTAGGGTTTATTCAATGAATCATTGACACAAACATCTATCAACCATTCTTAAAAGTTAATTATCACAAACCACGTCTAAATGGAAGGAATGCAACAGCAAAAAAAATACAACAACTGCAAAATTCTCCTATTTTTGGATTCATTATTGGTTTTGAGTAAAAGCTTAAAAGTGTTGACTAAAACAAGACTCATTTCCTTTCTGATTTACTTATAAATACTATGACAAACTATCTCCTAAGTAAATAAACTCTTGGTTACGCTATGCTTATTATTGAAAAATAAGAAGAGAGAGAGAGAGAAGCAAGCACTTCCTTGGCTAATTACCTTTGCTTTAAAATTGACGGTAATTTTATCATAAGTGACATTTCTGACATTTCCGACATTTTAAAAAATGTCAATTGACATAATTACAAACTAACCTCATAAACTTTAACCTGTTTGTAAAATACTTTTTACAGTGTTATAGTGTTGTTAGTTGTTTATGTTGGGTCAAATTGAGGTCATGCTTTGGGCATTATTCCTCTAAATATATATTTGTTGATGTAGTATAAAGTAACTCTAAGAAAGGTCTCTTTAGAATTTTCTATCGCTTGGGGAAATGTAATCTTAAGTTATTTAATCAGTATTATTAAAATATCATTACAAAGATGGCTAATAACAAATGAATTTGATTACAGCAAATAGTTAAGATTCATATAAAATCTATTTTCTGTAGAGATCTAAAGCTCATTTCTATTTGATAAAAGAGAAAAAATGGAGAATACAACTCTATCAACTGTTGGAATAGACTTTGAATTTTTCATACCATTTCTAATTTATATATCAATTACTATGACAATTGGAATATTTTCAAATTTTCTTATTCTATTCTTCTATAATTTTAAGAAAACTTTTAATCCTAATGATTTATTTATTAAATTTATGGCAATTGTCGATATAATTGTATGTTTGATTTGTGGTCCTTTTTCTATTGTTCTCGAAATGGGTATGATTACTAATAGTATCATTTGTAAAATGGGTTTGTTCTTCTATCATTATCTATTAGTTACCTCGTCATTCGCATTCCTGTTTGTTGCCGTTGAACAATGGTTTTGCATTTGTAGACCTTTGATTAAACTCAATGAAAAACACATAAGAATGATGTTTATGTCGTTGTCTTCATTCTCTTTATCGTCTGGTTTATTAAATTGTCTAAAATACGGAATTAGAGTTGGAAAAAGATACGACGGTCGTGTATTGATCAATTGTTTTCCAATACCCGGAATATTAGATAATGTACATAATTACCTTACTAATGTTCTGTATGTAACGGCTGTAATTCTGCTATATACAACCTATGGCCTAATTTATAGGGTTATCATATTAAGAGCAATAAAACTAAGAAAGAATAGAGTGAATGAGGATCAGACAACTTCTAAACGTTCTAAAAGCTTTAAGAAGAATATTAGAACTGTATCTATGCTATTTGGCGCATCAACAATATTTCTAATCAGCTGGTTTCCATTGTCATTTTCAAATACTGGCATTTTTCCATCAAATATCGTTCTATATCATATCTTTTTTATTAATAATTGTACAAATTTTTTTGTCTATGTTCTATTTCAGATAACGTTTCGTAAAAATTTACTCAGGCATTTTTTATGTAGAAATTCAACTATCGACAGTTCAAGTAAAAAGACTAATACTACAAATCAAACGTCGCAGACGCGGACAAGTTTAACTTGAGGATAGAAAATCTGGAATGAAATCTTTCTCAATTGTTAGGTTTTGTGTTAAAGGAAGACTGGAAAAGCAATAATAAAAGATTATATTTTTGCCAATTCCTTACCAGTTTTCCTCTCTTTTAAGTGGCTATCATATTGTTGTCTTTATTGTTGTTGTTGCTGTTGTTTTTTAGAGGCCTATATACATTTACAAATAGTAAAAAGTCAGTTATTACTTGTAAAAAAAAAAAAGGATTACACAAATACTGAAAACTAAAATAACACTTTCCAGTTAAGAGCAACATTTCAGTCCTTGTTAGGCCTTAGCCGAAGGTTAGAAGTCTGAAAAAGGGTTAGGCCGAAACTCTTAATAAGTTAAAGCATAATTTGAAAATCCGTATTTTCTTGTACATAATAGAGATATCTATTAATTCTTGATGTTCCTTCAATGTAAAAATTTGGATACGACAGAAAACGTCCCCAAATGCATGGTTTAACCCTAACCCTAACCTAGCCCTTGTCCCTCTCTAACCTTTTTGATTACCCCTAACCCTTAGATGGAACCCCCCTAACTACAAATCAAAAGCTACTTTACTCCTACTAACCATTTTTCAATCCGAAATGTTGCTTTCAAAAAACTCACTTGGGGACGTTTTCTGTCAGCCCCTAAAAATTTACATCATACAAACTAGAGATTCAATAGAGAAGACAATGTGGAAGAAGATTGTTTGCCTTTTCTTATGTATTGCAGTTAAAGTGTTTTCAAATCATGTAAATTTGGCTTATGAACAATTTACAAACATGTCTGGTGTGTGGCCATCCAGCGATACTCATTTAGCGGTAAATGGAGAATTCGATCCCAGATACCTGGATCATAAAAGAAGTAGTCATACTTTGGAGACAAATCGACCGTGGTATTTGATTCAATTAGACAAATCCTATATTATTAAGACCATAAGAATTCTGAATAGAAGAAACTATTCTGCAAATATGAAAAATTTGATTATAGGTACTCGACTGTTAAAGGAGACGTCAATAAAAGATTTTAGTGCCTATAAGCAATTCCTGGTAAGGTTTCAGCCTCTAGATCTGAAACAATGCACTACAATGGTAGACCTCATTTTGCAACTTCAGTTATAATATACAGAGATGAACATGGAATTCTAGCTTTATGTCAAATTGAAATGTGGAGTTTAGATAATATTAGTAAAAATAAGATGACATCAATAAGTAGTACACCTAATGATAATTCAAAAAGCTCGTATGCTGTTGATAGCCAAACCTGTTCAGTGTATGGTCAAAATGGCATTTATTGTTCTCATACAGCGAGGGAGAAGACACCGTGGTGGAAAGTTGATTTAGAGAAAACCAGTGTTGTGTTTGCTGTGACAATCATTACGAGAGGATATATCAACAGTGATAGATCAAGGAATCTTCGTATTGCCGTTGCTAATGATGACAGTGTTCCTACACCGCAAACACTGTCCAAAATCAACAGTTGGTCGTTATTTATCGACTACTGTCATTTCCAATCCTCAAAATGACCCATTAATCTTATGCGAAGTAGACGTTTTTGGTTATAATTTGGACAGGAACCTAGTTACGAATATCATATTTCATAACGAAACTGATTACTATCACAATACAAATGAACCTATTGAAGATTGCAGTGAACATAGAAAATACAATGCAGATATATCAAAATTTCATAAGTCGTCATTTCAGCTGATAATAAAAGGCGTAAGCATTGTAAAGGCTTGTAAAGAAGGAAATTTTGATTTAGTATCAATTTTCACAAAGACAAAAGGAGAATTTATAAATGAATGTAAACTTTTGAGTGTCGTTGATGGCTATTTTACGGAAAGAGTTTGATACATGTACTTTTTTCTGTGACTGCCGTGTTTATAATTGTAAATCATTCTCCATTTCTTATTCATTAACCATAGAAACATTGTATAAAGAAATTTTTATCTTTTTTAAATATTGACCTACAACACAGCTGCTATGTTACACTTTAGGGTGAATTAACTCTTTTGCTCTCTCTCTCTCTCTCTGTCTCTCTCTTTCAAATACAAAAACTTCAGGAAAGAAATGATCATTATTGATTATTGGATTGAAAACACACACACACATACAATACATCTTCAAAAGTAAGAATATTGAATAATTGATAAAAGTCAAAAAATTAACCTTAAACATTGAAAGAACGTCATTCAAATAAATAATTCCCCAATTCCATTCATTTTCAATACTGTCGACAAAAATTTGCTCTAACAAATGTTAAAGTCTTTATAATCATTTATAGATCTTCTGAAAGTGAATGGAAAAGTTGAATTTGTGATTGGAAAAGTTGGAAAATTCCATAACCTTAAAACAGTGCTGGAAAACTTACTGATGGTTACACTTCATAATTCACAGAGAAAGCTTGCCAAAATGATGACTTTTTTCTCTATGATTCAATGGAAATAGGACATAGAAAATGTTAAATGTTCAAAATTAACATTTTTTGAACATGGAAATTCAAAAAAAAAAGAATCAAAAGAATAACAAGAGAAAAGATCATAAGATAGACTTGAAAATAAACGAGAAAAGATTTTAAGTGACAGTTTTTTTTGCAAGCATTTAAAAATCTATCTCTTTCTAAAATTTCAAATGTAAAGAATTGATTCCCAATAACCAAACCTTTATTGGTAATTAAAGATGAGCCTTGAAGCTGACTAATGAGACTTATGTTTGGCCAATGTTATAGCATTTTCTTGTGTAGGTTTTAAGATGTACATGTATATATTGCATCAAATAATAGAGTTCAAGCATGTAAAATATAACCAAAGTTTTACAATGTCGACCCAACTCAACTTTGTATAATAGATTAATGTTTTTTCAAAAATGTGTATTATGACGTAATTTCCAAACGGAAATAGAGTTTTGTTGGAATTAATTCATTTTAAAAAATACATACATCTCCTTAAAAAATATTTGCAGTCGTTTTGAAATAAATAGCGAAAATGATTTGCAGACGAAACCATTGCATTCACATTTATATTTACAAGAACTAAACATATCTCTTTCGATGTTATATCCATTTTTTACATTTATTAAACTGCAAATATTTTCGTATTTCATTCCGCTCGATTGGTTTAATTCAAATATTACGGATGTAGATATTATACTCTTTTGACACAGGTCATCAACACCAACACCTGTCAGGTCAAGTTCAAACTCTGTTTTATTATATAAAGCGATATCGGTTGAATATTTCACATTTCCGTTACAGTCTTTCTCCTCCTCTCCTTTGTATTCGTATTTCTCATCGTCGTAAAGTATTGTATAGACGATGAGAGACTCTGACAGATTGAAACCAAATATGTCTACTTCGCATAGAGTAAGTTTTTCCGTATGCCCAGTTTCCGATTTAATCATAACGGAAACGTATTGGCCAATAGACCATTGAGGACATCTACTTGTTAAATAGACTCCCTGATTACCGTTAAAATTGCCACATTCTCTATAAACATTGGGTGAAGGTAGAGTATTATTTTCACTTATTGCAATTCGAAGATTGTGAAATGAAAATTTGTCAATTCTGCCAATAGTTGTTACAGCGTAAATAACACTTTTCTCCTCTAAATCAACTTTCCACCACGGATTATGTTCAATATCTGAACATGCGCATGGGGCTAACCAATTTTGAAGTCCCATATTATGAAGACCATTCGACTGACCATCTAAAGCATAATTCGGCAATCTGCCAATTGAACTCATTGTAGAATTTTTAAATTTAGCAATATTTTTCAATGTCCATATTTCCATTTCGCATAAATTTAAAAATTGGTGGTCATTTAAATAAAGTAGAACAACGGAACCGTAATGAGGTTTGTCAGTAAAATGAAATGTATGAGATCCAGAAGGTCCGGGACTGTTTGCCTTATATCCAAATAGTTTGTAATCATCAAAATTGATTGTAGCTATGTCTCTTGATAATTTAGTTTTTATATAAATGTTTTTCAATCTATCAGAAGAGCCGTGTCTGTTCAGAATTCTAATATCTCGAATGATATAAGCCCTATCCAATTGTACAACAAGCCACGGCCTATAAATATATGTTGTATGAAGGCAGGCAGTGTTATGAACAGCCACTGTATAGAAATTTCCATCCAATACTGCACTGGCTGGACCACCAAACTGAACACTAATTTCTTTACTGTTCTGCTTATAGGCGATATTTACGTGTTTACTTGACAAAGTCAAAATAGGAAATTCCAGAAGAAAAAGGAGTGAAATTACCATTTTAGATTGAGAGCTGTATGATAGAAAATAAGAGAAAAAGTGGATTATATTATTGAATTAGATATTCAAATTTAATGAGTATGAACTAATCTCTAATTCAAATGTTGAACAGTTAACGATTGAATGTGACATTTCTTATTTAGGACTAAAGCTTTATTAGACTTTATTTAAATTATACATGCAATGCATTTTAAATAAAGTTAGCCTATAATATTACCATAGCAAAATGCATCTTTAATTCACCAATTGAACAAAATTTATCCTACCCTTTGTGAGTGATTATCACAAACTATTAATATAGACAATCGTTACTTTCTATTAACATAAAATAATTTTATTGATTCTACCCTCTCTCTCTCTCTCTCTGCTTTGTGTCACGTGATCTATAGGTCAAAATTCATCTTACCAATCATATTTGATTATGCAACACTATTTAATTTTGCTTTGTAAACATAGATATATATTTCTATAAATTCTAAATATCTATCTATAGTTAAATCTATATTCTGATTGATAATGATAAAGATTGAGAAATGGTTAGGCAGAAGAAAACAGCAACTGATTTATACTTAGGAGGGTCTAATGGAAAAGGTTAGGTACAGCTAAGGGCTGGGGTTAGGGTTAGAGTAAAAGCACTCATTTGTGGACGTTTTTGTCGCATCCGTTTCATAAAGAATACGTTTTCACAATTGATTAGATTAAATTTAAAAATAAAAAAATACAGTTTCATACCAAATATTACAGTTTAAAAACTGTATCAGTTTAAAAATTGTATCAGTTCAAAAATTGTATCAGTTCAAAAACTGTATCAGTTGACTAGATAAGAAGTGATATTTTAATGTTAACAAGATTATCATTAAAGACAGTTTAATAGAAATATATAAGAAAATTTTGCTTATCCAAAGATCAGTGACACTTTTAAATCACTGATTAACTTATCATGAATGATATAAAAGGCAGCAAATATTTTGAGTTTTATCAAAACGATGATGAAAACTGCAAAAGCATTTTCTTTTATTTTCTTAATAGGTAAAATAGTTTGAATAATGAATTTTTATTATTATTAAAACTGGTATTAATTTTTCAGTGTGTTTGGCAAGACAGAGTGTTTGTTTTCTTTGTCCAGTGGATGAGGACTTTAAACCGTTAGATGGTGCATTTGCGGATCCGAACAATTGCGCTATTTACTACCATTGTATTAATGGAACATCTTACAGTCAGCAATGTCCACCTGGCCTCGTCTTTACAATTTCTGTAATAAATTGCGAGTACTCAACTTGTGTAGAACCGAAAGACTCCAAATGTCCAGGGGATAATCAACAGCAATATTCCAGATCATTCCCCCAATGCTCCCAAAGTAATCCAGTTGCCAAAGATCTCAGTGGAACTTGTTATAAAACGAATGTGGAAGATTGTCCACCAAATAGAAATGGAACTTTTCCAAATAGATTTGATTGTAGACAGTACTTTCATTGTGTAAATGGTCAACAATGGCCTCAGCAATGCCCCAATGGATATTTCTTTAGTCCGGATTTAAATGTAAGAGATTGCTCAACTAGAATGTGTGTCCCATTCGAAGAGGCTGAATGTCCTATATCAGGAGGATGGTCTAGTTGGTCAGCCTGGCAAAATTGCCAACCATCATGCGGCAGTGGAACAAGAGTTCGAACAAGAAAATGTGACAATCCTCCTCCTTCTAATGGAGGTTTTGACTGTTTGGGAAACGAAGTTGATGTGGAACCTTGCGAAAATGATCCTTGCATCAATACTGTTGAGCCAGCTTTTCTCCTATCTAATATCAGAACGGAACGCTTCGATAAATTTAATAGAGTAAATTTCAATAATTTGAATATCTACAATTCCTCCACAAATAGGCTGACAATTCGGAAATCTGGAATATATGTATTCTCACTAACAGCTGGAGCAAATCATATATCTGAAGTTAATTTAAGACTGGCTGCAACGCCTACAGCAGTTGGGTTGATAAAAGGAAGCCAATTTGATAATGCTAGAGGACCTTTGGTGAAATCAAGGATAATAATTTCTTCCCTAACACCTCTATCCTCTCCTTACGTTCCATCTCATACAGCTGGTTTATACTTTAGTACGGAAGCTGGAAAAGAGACTGCATGGTCAGGATTCTATATCAGCACAACAACAGTATTATTCGCTTCTTCTTCTAGAAGGGAAACAAATACTGGTGAAATATCGCTGCCAGCCACTCACACATTGAGGAATGTTATTGTTATAAGCAATAGTTTTATAGTTGGTAGCAGTGACATGTATTACATCCAATTTGGAGCTGGAACGTCATATTTGAAAGATCTTGAAATATCTGTCTTTATCAATACTGCAAAAACTAATTCTACTCTGATAAGAATTGGAAATTCTGATATATTAAATGACCAATTTTCAAGAGGTTTTCTAATTCATTTACAGAGTAATGATCGAATAACTTTACACAACAATAGAGGAGCAATTAGGTCAAGTTCGAACAACAATGAACTCTACTTATGCGCTTTAGCGTTAAATAGAACAAGAGAAGCCTTTTACGCCTATAGAACAACAGATTTCTCTAGTTCAGCTTATAGGAAAATTAATTTTGATAAAATTGAAATCGATGAGGGCAATTCTTGGAATTCAGCAACTATGGAATACGTAAGCCAAGTTGATAATCTCTTTCATGTTGATTTCTCAATTGGTGTTGGCGCTAATATTAGAGGATCGGCTAGAGTTGTTGTAGATGGTATCGAAGTTTTAGCTGTTCGAAGAGGATTTACAGTTACCTCTACCATTGATACAGTCTCAAGATCTGGTCTGGTAAGATTAAATATAGGATCCAGACTTTCAATTCAAGGTGAAGGAGATTTGAAACCATATAATTCCCAATTAATATCTTTAACATTATTTCCCGTATCTTCCTTAAATTCAGCCTAAATAGATGATTCTTGTTCTTCAATTCTCAAAATCATAACTGTACAATGTTTATAATTTTTTTAAAAAAATACATTTTCAAAATGGCTGCCTAAGCAATGCGTCTCTGATTCAGAATAATGATGACTTTCATCTTGTATTCCGCCATCTGCTCTTCGACAGTCAATAGTCCTATAGTTTGAATATCCCCAGATTTCAGCAGCTGCTTTTCTTGATAAATAGTTGATTATTGAATTTTTTTTTATAATTTAAAGCTGCTAAAAGACTGTTAAAGAGATTAATATCGGTATGAATAGTCAAGAAAATGATATATATTTCTATATTCTGCTTTTTTGTTCTTGTAACCAAACTTTGCAAATTGTCTGTAGTAATAACAAATATTTATCAAAGTGTAATAATGATTAATGGCCAGTACTGTATTATATACTTTTAACTGCTTTTCAAGTCTCAATTGAATTATGGGAAAATTGAATTAATGCTCTCGTATTAGTGTGTAATGCATATATTATTAATATATAAAAAGAGTAATCATTTGGCTATAGATAACATTTTTTACAATCAAGCCTATGAATGAACTCAATACATAAGAAAATCGTTGAACACTTTCAAATATACATTTTTTACTAATGATTCAGAAGATTTTCATAGCTTTTTGCCAACAATAATGTCAAGAATGGTTCATGTAGTACAGTTACCATGACAACTGTTATTGAAGAAAATTATTCCAATATTAGCATGAATATTTGCTGTAGGATATAAAATTTATTGAAAAATTGATAGATTCATAGAAAAATGAGATATTCTTATTAAGTGATTGTTAAGAAAGAAGGACAAAAAACAATATTCTATAGTGTAATTGATCTCTTTCAATTTAATATGATAAGACATCAATTTACTAAATAAAATATTCTTTTTTGTCTGTTAAATAGCAAAAAAAGATAATCCTTATCCTTTAAATGGAAAATAAACATATGAATTTTCTTCAATATCCACACCATATTATTACTATAACTTTTCATCAATAGTAGATATTATGTATGAACAATCATTCATCTTGTATTTTCCTTTCTCTATTTCCCCATATTTTTCTCAACCTAAATATTCATCCGTTAAGCCTAATAATTTCATACAAAGGGAATTGCTAGAAATTTTCTATACACTACACAAGCATTTTTAATTTATGTGGAATGAGAGCAAAGATGAAGAATGATCTAGCAAAAAAATGATAAATGATGAAAAAATAAAAATATTACCATTATCAATTGTAAATTCAATTGAGTAAATTCTAAAAACATGCGTAACCATTTTACAATCAAGTTCATAACCAACAGTTAAATCTTCAAAAAAGATTTTTTTTGCACAAACCTATTGATTAAAGTTGAAATTTTGAATATTTAACTATATTCTATTAAAAAATTCTCTTACAGAAGGATAATCAGTTTTCTCAAATTGATTTGCTATAACATGAATAGTGTTTTTCTTGTGAATAATACTGTAGACATCACCCGCTTCAATAGGTATAGGCTGAGAAAGAGTTACAGTTTGCTCACTCAATGGTGCCGCATTTTCTACTTCAATTATATGAAGTAATTTGAATTTGAAAGGATACACTTGATCCGGAAGTGGCCTCCAAATTCCAATAAAACATATTCCGTTATACTTTCGGAATATTTTAAAGCTTAGCATACGACCACTGCAAGGGAAGCTTGGATGCACAACCACATTTAAGTGATCTCCTCCACCCTCTGCTCTATTTATGATAGGTGAACCAAATGTTGTTATGTTGTTATTGCAAACATCTGATTGCTCTAATTTATAAAAAAGAACAAAACTAGTAAATTTCCTTTTTAACTAAAAAAAATAGATATGCTTACTATTATATTCTGCTGAAATATCAAAGTTTATGGCATAGTGTCTAGGATTTTGTAATGCAGGAATTTTTACAACTCGACCGGTGGGCAATTTAAGAGTTTGAATATCAAGAACAGCTCTCTAAATGTTAGAAATTCATAATATTTAAAGAGATAAAAATAGACAAAGAAATAGATATTTACATCATAAAGTACAGATACCATGGGGTCGTCTATATTTTCAGTCATTCTGATATTATGTTTATGATTTTTTAAAAAATCAAAACTAATTGAATAATTTGCTTTTACATAAATTTTTTCAGTAACATTCAATACACGAATTCCTGCAGTTGCTGATGCGGGAATTACAATTTTGCTCCTGCAAACATAGGTCAATGGATTTTCCTGTAATCTCTCCCAAATTCCAATATGTAAAGGATAATTATTACCCAAACTATCAATAGTTACTGAATTTATATATCCATTGCATGGAAATTTAAATCCTACAAGCATATTAAATCCATCATTTCCCTGAAGATTTACAGGTTTCTTATCCAATGGAGGTCCAATAGTTGTATGATTTTGGCATTTTTCTTGTTGTCCTAAATCTATTTATATTAATTGAAAAACAAGAACAAAAATCTAAGAAGAAAAAGAATATAATACATTACCAATTAATGTTAGAAATATAAAGACAGTGTATAATTTCCATATGGGCTGTTTTAAATTTAAAAACAGCATTTCTTTGTTGGAATACTAGAAATTCTTGAGTAAATGAACAGTATAGAATATTATAATTGAGCAGCATATGAATAAATAATATGCTGAGATGGTAGTCAATGCAACATGAAGTAATAATGACATTAAGATTTTGTCCAATTATTTTTTGTATATTGTTGCTGATTTTCACAAATGATATGATTTTAGGAGAAGAAAGTTTTTACTTAGCAAAATTATAGTTTTACCGTAGCCTAGGTTAAGCGTTTGCTATGCACTTTTCGATAGCTCTAAGCCCTATATAGGACTTCTCTAACTAAAAATGAAAACTAGTTGTTTTATTTCTATTAGCCGTTTTTCATTCCAAAGTCTAGCTTTAAAACACCTCATTTTATATCTGGTTAAATGTTCATAAGTGCATGATAAACCATGCTATAAAAAAGGACATTATTAAAATAACACTAATATCTTTCGCAAAAGGAAAGAAAAATATATTAAAACAAAGTCAGATCCAAAAGTTGTTGTTCAACTTTGGTATTTCCTTAGTAATAATGTAAAGATGGGTTGATTTGGTTCTATATTTATCTTCCCTCAATTCTACATCTCTCTTCTAAATGGCTTACTCCTAATTCGGTTTTAATCGGACCAGTACTTGCCTACAACACTGCAGCATAAAGGATATTTTGGTTTAAGTTGGGTGTTTTAGTCCTATTTTGGATAAGATCTATAGGAAGAATATGTAAAGAATATATGTTAACTAGCTTTTATATCTACCTTCAAGAATTAATAATACTTTTTTGAATTGAAATATGGATACTGTATAGAATATTGGAATGATTTTTGATATTACTCTATGAACAATAGATTGTGTATACAATACTGTTTAATAGTGATTGAAATCTAAAACTTCAAATGAAAACATAACTGGAATTTAATTAAAGTAATTTTATTAAATAAATTACAATATTTGTCTACAATTTCATAGAAATTGTTCCCGCGCATTATATATGCGCCGCCCTACATGAAACTAGGTCAATACTGCTGATCTCTATCAGTGCCATCTGCATAGTACAATACTGGTTCAATACTACTTATTCGTAGAATAAGCTTGTGAATTTATGTCTACACAAGCCCGTATTGATTATCTAGATCTGACTGAATAAACTCAATAGGCCTATTATTTAATATATATATATTATATCAAATGGAATGCTATTACTTTATAATGCTTTATTTTGTTGTATATTCTCAGCAGCTTCCATAGCTCAGTTGGTTAGAGCGTCGTGCTAATAACGCGAATGTCCTGGGTTCGACCCCCAGTGGGAGCAATTTTTTTTTTCTTTTTTTTTTTAACAGCAAACTTATTTTTAATGAATGAATCAATCATGGCAAGGTGAACACTTAAAGAGGGATATAACTCAATTGGCAGCCAACAACAGATAATTGTATTCTCATTATGTTCCTATATATTAAATTTTTAAAATTCATTTTTTTTCACTGAAAGTAGAACTATAAATAGTTTTCGATTGAAATATTCTCTTTCTATCCAACTTGTGTAGCATTATATTTTTGATTTAGCGAAATCTTTACAACATCATCAGTTCCCAAGTCAAAATAATAAGCTCTGTAGAAAGAAGATTCTATCATTTTGAAAGTCACAAACCCTTAACCATTTAAGGGATAAGATACAGGAGGAAGTTGAAAAAATAAATAATTAGTAACAATGTTGGAGGCTGTAAAGTAGCCATTTTTTGTAAACTGTGCAGGCTTACAGTACTAAAAATTTTCTTTGTTTGCAGTTTGAAATGATACTGTAGGCTTAATTTAAGATATTTTTTACTTCTACGCCACCTCAATGTTAAATTCTTTTGATATTTTGTATTCCATTTGGTTTTGTTGGCTAGGTAGCGTAATGGGACGTTGCTATAATTCACAAGGTTTCTCGAATTGTGACAGGTATTTTTGCACCAACCTGATAGGTCAATGTCGTTACAACCTTCTATAAAACCATTTACAGCGAAATTTTTTCTCAAAAGCGTCTCTGCAAAACACTGCAAATGTTTTATCAAGAGAAAATTTTGAAAGATGTCTAAAATTTTTATACAAATTTGTTTAATTATTTGGGTTATAAGTTGTAGTATGTTTACTCTACAGCCACTCATAAAACCGTTAAAAAAATTAAACTCTCTGATTTTTGGAAAGTGTTTGATCTATATTCAATTTCTTATCAACACTCTATTTTTTATAATTCAAAGATTTTTCACAATTGATAAATCAGCTGGAAAACTAAAATTTCTAGAGTAATAAGATTTTTACTTCCTGCAATTATATTCATGATATTCCAACTATTAAAAGTGACAAAAAAGTACTGAAAGGTCAAAGTTGACTATTTTTTAGCTTTTTTAACCCTGATTCTCTTAACACATTCTTCTCTTGGGGCCGACAGAAAACGTCCCCAAATGAGATTTTTGAAAGCAACATTTCGGATTGAAAAATGGTTAGCAGGAGTAAAGTAGCTTTTGATTTGTAGTTAGGGGGGATCCATCTAAGGGTTAGGAGCAATCAAAAAGGTTAAGGAGAGACAAGGGCTAGGTTAGGGTTAGGGTTAAATCATGAATTTGGGGACGTTTTCTGTTGTATCCTCTTCTCTTTAACACTATTTGACAGCCTATAAAACCTGAACACTCTCAGTTGTATTCAATTTTTATATAGGGAGTTAACCAACTAGTGTTTTATACCGGGAGGAAACTAGCTGATAAGGAATAACAAAAACAGTTCTTATCCCTATCTAGAAGCTTGAATGTGGTAGAAAACGGCCATAAATCTATGGTTTTACCGTAACCCTAACCTAGCCCTTGTTTTTGCCTAAACTTTTTCAATGCCACTAACCCTTAGATAGGACCCTCCTAAGTACGTATCAATAGCTATCCTATTCTCCTAACCATTTCCCAGCCTGAAATCTGACCTTCAAATATTTCATTTATGGCCGTTTTCGACCGGTCCCTAGAAGCTTTATACTTTTATACATTTTTATAAAAGTCAAGTAGAGGTAAGAAAATGTATAAAAAACAGGGTTACAAGTAGCAAAAATATTCAATTCGTAGTCAATCATCTTTATTGCTCATATTTTAGCTAATTTCTTATTTTTGGTTGTATATGCAGAAAAACTACTGTTCTTTCTCTTGTTTTTTTGCTGAGCCACATTATCTTTTTTCCAATAATCTGCAGTGGGACAAAATTTTAAACATATTTTCGTAATTGATCAAAATGTAATCGTTATATACTGTACTGCTCTTGCTCATCTTTTCTGATTACCTGGGTCTTTTTGGGCTCTTTTCTTTGTTGAGTTTCCAATTTTGACACCATTGTGATCAGTTTTCTTTGAGTTAGTTTTAATGAAGTTTCTGCTTGCTTAGCAGCCTCATATAGTTCTGCCAATGTTTGACATTTAGGATGTAAGGTGTACACTAAATGTAGAATATCCTGTTGTAATCCTCTTTGTAAAACTTCCATCAGTTTTATTTCTTTCATAGTTGCAAGCAATTGTGGTTCCATTGGTCTAGGTGGAGAAAACCTCTTTATCAATTTCTTTGCTCTATTAACAAACTGAACCACACTTTCGCCATTCATTTGCTTTAAGTTAAGCAATTTCTCTTGATACTCCAAAGGATCCAGATCAAATTCGTCATGGAGGGCTTTCCATATTTCCTCCACAGTAGGCTCTCCATCCAGAGCCAACACCAAATCCTTTGCAGGACCAGTTAAATAATCTAAAAGATTTGCTTTCACAACATCTTCACCTATCCAACCATAAGCATAACATGCCTGATTAAAGTCTTCCTTGAATTTTGAACACTCCTTGCTTCCATCAAACAAATTGAGAATAGTTCTTTGAGGGCGGTCCCAAGCAGCCCTTAATGCTTGAATTACTGTTGTGATATCAACATTTGGGTTCTGTGCTGGGTGATGTGTTCCATCTCCATGATCTGTTGGAATTGTGATTCGATTTCTTTTCATTTCACTCACCAATCTATCATAGTCTTCAATTAGTCTTTGTTGCCTTTCTGACATTCCTGCTGGCTGAATTGTAATTGTTGGAGTTGCTGGGGTTGAAGGGTTAGAGTCTGTAACTGCCCCATTTCCTCCCTCTGCCATATTTACTTTCTCAAAACTTTTGAATAAACCAAAATATTATCCTGTTGACTGCGCCAAATTTGTACTGCTCTTGCTGGCAAAATCTATGCATTTGCAAGTTATAACAATACTGGTTCTACTCGAACCTTTAAACAAATGTTTCAATTAAAACGGTTTATTCGCAATAATAATACTTAAGCAAGTAACAATATGAGAGTTTGATAGCAGAGTAGATAGTTCATAAAAGCAGGTTGCCAAATTACCAAACTGTCTTCTAATGTTGAGGAGTAGATGGATGGTTCCAGTGGAGGTTGTTTCCAGATGATTTTCCCAGGTCCTTGGGTCCAGATGGAAGCTGCATGCCAAATGAGAATAGTGAAGATTTATATACTTTGAGGTTTGCCTCTGACATCCAATCATCACTTTACAGTTGCCGAAATGTGTAGTTCATATTTATATTTAGTAAGAGGATGTAACAAGGTTGAACATTTAGGAAGGTTAATTGAATTATAACTTGGCCACACCCTAGGCAAGTTAATTAAATTATAACTTGGCCAAACCTTTATTGGTAATTAAAGATGAGCCTTGAAGCTGACTAATGAGACTTATGTTTGGCCAATGTTATAGCATTTTCTTGCGTAGGTTTTAAGATGTACATGTATATATTGCATCAAATAATAGAGTTCAAGCATGTAAAATATAGCAAAAGTTGTACAATACTGGAAATCTATTTTGGGAATAGTCTAATGAAGAGGAGAAAATTAGAAGGCAATTCACTCCAAAACACTTATTGTTAATTTCCGCTTACTTGATGAGTCATTGCTATAAATTGCAACAATTATTGTTATATATCCTTCATAGCTGATAGCCATTTTCAATCTGTTTATTGATCAGTAGAATTTTTGTCCTATGTTAAACTATTCAAAGTGGGTATTAACATTTTTGTCACATCGGATATTTTGACAGATGGAAGCACTGAAAAAGACAGAAATTTCTCCTCAAAATAGTCAAAAGAGATATGCAAATGTCTTCTCAAAAGAAAAAATTCGAATATCATTTAAATCTGAAGAAGAATCATCTGCTCCAACCTGTTTAGACTATGTATTGTTTTGTACAACAACTCTTAGTGTATCTTTGAGCATCTACTCTATGATATATATTTCAACTGTAGACTAT
>CAJFCJ010000078.1:119355-149552 GCA_904063045.1 Dimorphilus gyrociliatus
CATATATTTAAACAAAAAATTTTGGACACTTGAGATTTATTTTCAGATCTATAGCAATGAATTTTCCAAAATGGATACAAATTTCATTACTTTCTTATTATGTTCAGAATGTGCTATTTTGTTATTTTTTGGAAATGTTCAATTATTAAAGTTTATTAGTTTTACATTCAATTTTTAAACAATCTGAATGAAAAATTTTATAACCTTATTGCTTTTAAATAAAAAATTTCCTTGAAACCAGTATATTCTTTGCTCTTATACCCCATTAAATATTGTAGAAATCAAAGAATATATCATTAAATGTTTGGCTTGTTTAGACCATGAAATGCTGCTGAAAAAGACCTATTTCAATATTCAATAAAAACTTGTGGAATTTCAAAAATTCTTTTCTATAGAGTAAAAAAAAGGAAAAGAAGAGAAACATAACCTAATCAGAATAAACAGATGGTATATGGATTCTTTTAAAGAGGATATTTTTATTAAGGAAAATTTTTATAATGCTTCACAGTTGAACTTATGAACTTTAGCGATTACGAAATAGATGACCCTCTGAGTAGAAATCAACCAAAGCTGCGGCAGAAGTCACTCTCCCCCCTTGTATTAAACCAAAATAATTGCTAATGTAAAATATTGGTTTGAAAATCTTTGTTACATTATGAAATATACAAAATTTATTGATTTTTCCTTTTCATTCAAATACCATGATGAAAAAATCAACGTTCGACAATCATTTTCCACTACAAATCTTTTCAAATCCATTTCTTATATTTTCATTGCCATTAACTCAATTATTTCAATGTTTGAACAGGTTTTTAAGAATTATCTCATTTCTTTACATTGTTCTCCATCAAGATGACAATTTGCTGTATTAATATACTTTAAAGTATTTGATGATTAAGTTTACAAATATTAGCAAATCCTCTGTCAATATTCTTATTTTCTTCTAAATTTATTGATTCTATATTACAACAAATTTCCAATAAATTTCCAATATTTCTAGATTCTTCTTCCCCATATTCACATTGTTTAAGTGTAATATTTTTTAGAACATTTGTAGAAGGAACAAGATTAACAAAAATTGTTGAAAATCCACTTTTAACTCTTTTATTCCTAAATAAATTCATAGTTTGAATATTTTATTTTTATTGTGTAGAAGAACACTCGCTTTCCTGCACATTCTCCTGCTAATATGTTTTTATAGAGAAACTACTGAAACATTGTTCAAATGGTATAAACTGTTCTTTATTTTTGTAATCTATTTTTAGCTTCTTTTTAGTGAAATGTTATTAGTTTTTTCAAATTGAAAAGGAGGAAAATATTCAATTAATTTGCTCTTTATTCCCAATTGTTCTGCCTGTTTTCAGGGTATAGATTGCAAATATTTTGTCCTGAATTTCACAAAAGAAATTGCCCCTTAACTAGTTGGGTTATTTATAGTTAATAGAGACTTTTTGGTCATTGATCTTTAGTAGTCCAAAACATAATTTATTATTTTAGTATTTGGTGTTGCTGTCCCATGACTATGCTTACACAGCTGATCATAGTCTGATGTGATCTTTGTTATGGTCGTTATCAAAAAGTTTAAGCAAATCTGTCTTTTAGAAAACAAGGTTTCTTTTCAACCTTATGCTAATACCAGTTTCTTTCCCCTACACCAATTATTATCATTAGGGTAATTTATTGATTCATTAAGTATACATCAGGTAATTTAGTGTTTAACCTAATTTTATAATTAATCAACTATCACTTGATTACTAATTGTTTTTTTTACGGTTCGGGACACTGTGTCATTTATGGGAACAGTTTAGGAAAAAAATTTCGTTAAAGAAAGAGAACTTTAAATGTTGGACTCCAAATATTTTATGACAGTAAATGAGAAAGTATGTTTATCCAACTTGAAAACAAATCCACCTGGATATGTGTGGTACAACCTTTACTATGGACACCGTATATTTTATTTTGGAATCATTTTCGTTGTAAATCTGAAAATTTCGCATCGATTATATATATATATATATATAAGTTGGAAACGTTGCTAATTATATTTAAAAAAAAAAGCATTATCCATTAAAATATAAATTTTTAATGGATTTTAAGTGTTGAATAAATCGGTTATTTAGTGCGGAGGTTAGATGCTAATTAGCATATATATAAAAAAAATACATATTTTTTAAGATTTTCTAAAAGATACAAAATTAGTCTCCTAGGAAGAAGAATATCTGCTAAATAGATAGAAATTTCCCCATAAGTCTTGTAACAGTCTATCCTCCAGTGGAATTGGTAAATTTTATTTTGGAATGTATTTGATTTCCCATCATATTTCGCATTAAGCTTGAGCAATGCAAAAGCCTTTTAAACCGTTCCACCCCTTTCTCCTCATCCTTCCACCCCCGCCCCGCCTCTTCTAATTTCATTTAAACTCTCCTCCAAGAATATAAGCTGCAATGAATGAATAAGAAGATAACAACGCTAATGCAATTTTCTCCCCTAATCCTTCATGCCAATTATTTACGAATAAGAAAGCTTAAATCTATGATAATCAAAAAACTAGTCAATCGATACGATAATCCCAATATATCGAGTTGATAAGCTTTAGATAAGCTATTCGTTATTATTTATCTCATTTATTAGTTTATTAAGCGAATTAATTAGTTAATTGATTTTTAAATGATTATTTATCAATTAATTATAAAAGTGTGCAACTGTTTACTATAGAGATTTATAGATAACTATAAATCTATACCAGTTTTCATGGTTATTGCATCGGCAAATTAGTTCATTGACTATACTGCCAATAAATCTTCAAGAGGGAGTAAAGCGTAACTTTTTTTTATTATCTATTATTGAAATGATCAAAATAAAATGCTATAGAATCTCCTTATTCTCCCTCCCTCCCTCTCCCTCTCTCTCTCTCTCTCTCCTATAAAATAGGCGTAACCCTTCTCTTCATATTGCATGCATATAACACCCTTTAAACTATTACCAGTTTTCAAAGTATTAAAAAAGAATTACCAGTTATAAAATTGATTTATCATTTTGATATATAGAACAGAAATGAATTGTTCATGTGTAAGGATAATTTTGTCATATAGAATATCAAAAATAGAAATCTTTTACAACAACTTACCTGCAAATCTTGAATTTCAGCCTATATGCCCTAATTTGAATATTTAATAACAAAAAAAAGAGGAGATATTATGGAGTTGGAGAGGACCAAATCGATAAAACAACCAAATACTGTTTTAGTAATTGGAGACGAAAAAACATGGCAAGATTTCTCTACAGAAACGTCACTTCACGGTATAAAGAACGCATTTGCCAGGGGAATATCGCCGTTTAGACGAATTGGTTGGATGTTAATCGTTTCCGGTGCAATTTTTTTTTTCTGTTTTCAAGTGATAAGAAGAGGAATAGATTTCGGAAGTAGAGATGTAACAGTAAAAGTTGAAGTTATTTACCCAAAGCAACTTGAATTTCCATCAGTTACAGTTTGTAACCAAAATAAATTCAGGTGAGCAAAATGTAATTTCAATAGGCCTAGCTTGCCATTAATTCTTTGCCTATTGTATAGATGACATTACTTGTAATAAATATCTAATTTCTTTCTTTTTTCTTATTGAAAAAGGATGAAAAACGCTATTGAATTGGGTTTATATAAATATTTTACAAAGATTTATAGCTTTGACAATAACGAAACAACTTCGTACGATGAATATTTACCAGAAAATTACGATATGGATTTCGTTTACAATTATACTGGACACAAACAATCCAACTTTATCTTTAGGTGCTTTTGGGCTGGTAAACTATGCAAATCTGAATATATTACAAAAACTATTACCGAATATGGTATATGCTTCACATTCAATTCTCCATCTTCCCTTGATCCACCAAACGCTTTAACCGTTACCGATCCTGGAGTTAACAATGGTCTGTCTTTCCTATTCAACACTGAACAGTACGATCATATGCCTGGACCAGATAACGATGCCGGAGTTAAAATGTTTCTTCACAATGACTATAAGAAACCTTTAATGGCCGATTTAGGTTTTGCGGTTGCGGCTGGAATGCATACACTCATTGGAATCAAACGGACGGAATCCCACAGTCTTGGTGATCCATACGGAGATTGCGTCAACTCAAAATACAAATCGCACGCCGAATGTATGGATCATTGTCGGCTAAGAGCGGTAGCATTCGTATGCGAATGTATGCCATTCGAAGCTACTGCAATTCTAGAGCCGAACAAGGATTATCTCCAAAGAATCTGCACTCTATCCGAGAATTTTAATTGCGTAAGACAATTGTTAGAACACGTAAAATACGAAAAGAAGAGCATTCGTTGCTCTTGTTTAGTTCCGTGTAATCAAATTATTTATGAGCCGAACCTATCATTTTCCGCAATATCAGAATTTGCAGCTGATAAGGTTTTACATACAAACAAAGGGAAAGTGGACAAGTTAGAAACAGACTATTTGGAAATATTAGAAATGGGTGAAAGATATATTAATGTTAGGAAAAATAGGAATATGATTACTGCATTTACAACAAAAATGGATCCAATTTTCAAAACACTGCAAAGAACATTCCAAATATTTTCATCAGATGGAAAAAATAATTCTGATGGCATAAAATTTGGAAATGCACTTTTAAATGATATTCAAAATATGGAAAAAAATTTTCAACTTGTAGAAACTACACTTTTTTCACCAAAGGTTCAACAATTATCAATTTCTTTCAACTATTTAGCAAATGTTGTTAACCATTTCTGGAATCAACTTTATGGAACAATTGGGGTAAGTGAATACTCAGTTTGGCAACAATTGAAAGTTTGTCAAGAAAATATACAAAATATGGGTAGTTTACCTACAGTTTGTGATAACTTTATGAATGAATTTCAATTTGGTAACTATAGAGCATTTTATGAAGATTTTCAAGAGTTTTGGATTAAAGTTATAAAAGATGCCAAAAATTCTTGGGCTAAAACATCAGTTTTCACAGATTTGATAAGGTATGAAAAAGAGCATATTAACGAAGCTGAGAGAATATTTAATACTCGAATAAACGATACAAGATTACCATTTGAAAGTATTTGTAAACCATTCTATAAGAATTTAATGAATGCTACAAAATCAATGCAATTCAATAATCTAAATAAGAATGATAGTTTTGTTTATTTTGGTGAGAAAATTGAAGTTTTTATCAATTCATTATGGAAATTTAAAAGAAATATTAATAATCCAACATTTCATTCTGTTTGTCTATCAAGTAAAAATGATGCACTTGGAGATATCACTTCAACACTTGAGGATATTAATTCATTAATTACAAATTTCACATCAAATTTCTACGAATTTGAAATATCTTTACAAAAACATAACGAAATTTATCAACAAAATTTAAATAATATTGAAATATTTAATTCATATTTTCAAAGAAATTCAACAACAAAGAAATGTAATTTATCAAATTCTCTCTGGTTGGAAAATGTTCTGAGTAGTTTGAAAGATTTAATTTTTCTCTTTGATAAAATAGGATTGCAGAATAGGACATTTGAAGATTATGTTAATAAAATCTATAAGAAATTAATACAAATTGAAGAAAATACTACTCATAATTTTCTTTGGCCTTTTCCGAAAAAGGATAAAAATGATCAAAATGTTGAATTTATTGAATTGAATGATTTCTATTCATTCCTTATTAATAAAAAACACGAATACGGTCTTCATATCAACTGTTCAAAAGAAAATTTACAACAAATACTTATTGGTAGTTGGAGTACTTGCTTTTATACTTTTGCAAACAAAATGGCCGAATTTGGTCTTCACTTTCAAGATATAAATCTTATGAGATTAACTGATGCAATAAGCAAATATAATGATCTAAAACTTTTTATGTCCAATTTTAAAAGTTCTTGCAAAGTAAATAAGGAATTTTTCAGGTTATTTCACCATTTTTTCCATGTTTTTTATACTTTAAATTCACATCAAAAAAATGCATTAACAGACATAAAAACCTTTTTCATACCAACAGAAAGAACTTTGCAAAAGTTGATGTTTTTTACCAAGAGATGTCTTATCAAAAGATTACTCAACATGAAAAATTTGGATTTCTCTCTTTCCTTTCTGAAATTGGCGGATTTTTAGGATTGGTGTTAGGAGCTTCTGTTCTAACTGTCATTGAATTTATAGACTTTTTTATTTACAAGGTAAAAACCTTTATAAATATATTGAAAAACACATAAATAAGTCTTAAATCCTCGGGTAAGATTTTGTATTAGACTGGTATTAACAGCCTGGCTCCCGGATGGGATAGAATGACATATTTCATTTCTAATAATCACTTCTCCTTTTAGATTACAAGAAAAATCTCTAAAAGATTTCAAGAAAATGATGATAGAGAAAATCATCTATAGGCAGAAAATATCAAACTATTGCTCTCTCGTTGACAGAAGGCATTTTCAAATGAGATTTTTGAAGGCAACGTTTTGGGTTGGAAAATCTTGAATATATACACTTGTACTTAAGATGCGTTTAATATGTATTCAAAATTGAATGTGAGGAACTTATAGGATACCAAATCATAGTTACTGACAAAAGACAAGAAACAGGGTTTATCTCAATTTGTTACAGTCATGCTGGAATTTAAACTAGCTGTTCAAAAATATCGCTGGCTTTTCATCATACTGTATACTTTATTTTTAATAAACCAATAACGTATGAATGTTTGTAAATACAAAACAGCATACTCCGAAACTACTAATTACAGTAGAGCATATATTTTATGCATTTGTATAGAATAATCTGAGTATATTTGATTTTTTAACACTTAATCAACAGTTAGACAGTTTTCATACATTTACAGCATAAAGGTAAATTGAATGCCAAATTTTTGAATGGTATTATCCATTCACTCTACATTGCGTTAATTTTTCTTGCTTTATGAAGTTTCCAGTGAATGAAAAACTGTATACTCATATACTTCTGTATCAAAAATGAATTATAAACAACAAATACACCTGACAAGCACTAACAGGAAGATTAATGGGATCGTTATGGTTCTGGTTATATTAGGCCTATTTGACAATATAGGAAGAAAACTGTTACATTTTCCCTTCTGAATAAGCTGGGCAAAGAAGGGAATACTAAGCCTACACTTCGTTATTATAATTCTCTTTTATTATGTATATATCCAAAATTCTACAGTAACATTCAGGTTCAACAGAAAATGTCAATGACTGAGAAAATTCAAGACTAGATTTTGGATGGCAAAATGGTTAAAAAGAAGAATACATTAATTGATTTGTACTTAGGAGGGTATCTTCTAAGGATTAGGGATAATGGAAAAGGATAGGGACAACCAAGTGCTGGGTTAGGGTTAGGTTAAAAGCTGTAATTTGCGGATGTTTTCTGTCTCATCCATTGACATTATCTGTACTTTTATTCTTCTAATCTCACCAATACATGTAAATTTAAAATAAAATCTAGTTTTCTCCCACACTTTATACTTATTTAAAAAATTGAATGAATATTAAAACTATAAAGCGTTATCTTGTTCATTTCCTGCTTCCTGCATGAACGATAAACCAAATGAGTTCCGGATAAAAGTTTCCTTCATTATGTTTTCTGTCATTCAAGTTGCTTATATGGCACGAGATCAAATGTATTAAGATGGAAGTAAACGTTGAAAGAGGTTAGAGTTAGGGTGAAAAATAGACAACCTGATGATAAGACTTTTAACATTCTGTAACTTAACATAAACATCAATTTGACAGCTGACGAACTTTAAAACAAAAGGAGAAAATGGAAATACACTTGAGGTAATATATCAACCTCAGAGACTCATTCTTCTGGAGAAGAAACACCTGGAGAAGCCATTGAAAAATTTTCTAAAACCCCGTTTCTAAGCAACCAAAGTAAACAAAAGTCTTTCTAATTTAAAAAACAGGAAAAAATTTCTTTGATACAAAAAGTTTAAAAAATCAGTATTTTTTTAATGAAATATCCAAAATTCCATTAAAAGGGAAATAAACACAAACTATATTCTAAAATAGGTAATGAGAGTGCAAAAAAAAAACATGACACAGAATTTCAAAATGGCGTCGGAATATTAACCTTTCTAAAAAATCCTCAAAATACTTTACAGAATCTCGATTAGAGCGACTGTTATATTTAAGTGGAGAAGATAGTAAAGACATTAGACATCTATTAAGAAACTGGTGTAACAATTTTTAAATATGGGAAAAGGGCTGTTGAATATTTGTGAAGGTCTTCAAAAATCTTCTAATACCTTGAAAAATCTTGATTTAATTGACTGTTATTTGAATGAGGAACGATGTAGAATAATTAGAAATCTATTAGAAAATTGCTGTAAAATTGAAACAATAAATCTCCGCTATAATTGGGTCATGAGAAGTGGATTTTTAAATATTTGTAAAGGTCTTGAAAACTCTTCAAATAATCTAAAGAATGTTGATTTAAGTTGTTGTAATTTGAATGAAAAACAAGCAAAGAGGCTTGGAAAGCTGCTGAAACATTGTTCCAAAATAGAAGGAATATATCTAAGTCAAAATGAAGAGATGGGAAAAGGATTAGTGAAGATTTGTAAAAGACTGAAAAAATCTTCAAATACTCTAAAACATCTTGATTTAAGTGACTGCTATTTAAATAAAAAACAAAGTAAAGAAGCTGAAAATCTACTAGAAAATTGCTCCAACATAAAAACAATAAAACTGCAAAATAACATGTCGATGGATAATGAATTATTGAATTTTTCTGAAAGACTCCAACTATCCTGAGAGATTTTCAAGAATCTTAAAGTCAAAATTCAGATTGTAAACTGTCTTTATTGCATCTTTAAATGCATACCTTCTATGATAAAAATGTCTAATTGATGAAAATATTTATGGACAGTGTACATTGTAATATCTTGGAAATGTATTTCATTGTAAAACAGAATACTATTAGTAGTCAAAACTATAGAAATTGTGACTGTTCAGATGTTGCATTCTGGACCATTGTATCCTAAGAATGAATGCTACTTCTTTCCCTATTTTGTTTTAACCATATTCAATACATTCAGAATCTAGTCAAGATGAAATATTTTTTTCAATAAAAAAAGGGGGAATGCTGCAAATACAAATTTCAACATTCAAACAGTGCAAAGTACAATTTAACACAGGCCAAAAATCTCCTTTGAAAACTGTTTTATGAGAAAAATAAATTAGTAGCGCCATCTGTCGACAACTTCCAAATGAAAGTAACACACCTAAAACAATAATGAGACAAAAAAATCAAGATAATTTATTTAAATTATAGATAAAATGATAAAAAACAAAGAGGATAACTGTTGAAATCATTGTAATCATTAATGAATGAACGGATGTAACAATTTTTATCTCTTATTATTTGTAATATTGCAAATATAAAATTATGCATCTAGAGTAATATGTATATATATTGCAGAGGATGTTAATCCCTAAAACAAAGATAACAAGAGGAGGATAATTTAGAAATGATTACACTGTTTTTATCTTCTTTCCTTCCCATTATCATCTCCTGTGTTTATGGTGAAACGTTGGTTTTTCTCTTTAGCAATATTTTTCTTTATACATAATATCTAAAAAAAATACTAAATAGGAATGATCTGTATAATCATCTTTTAGATGATTATAACAAAGTTATAAAGCCTTCTGGATTTGTTAACGTTTCATTTGGGATCAGTTTGGTTGGTGTTGACAAGACTGACGGTGATATGATTACATTTAGCGTTTGGGAAAAACTGGTAATTTTTTTAAAATTCATCTCTTTTTCTAAACATTGAACTTTTTTTTTATTCTAGATGTGGACAGATCATAGATTATCGTGGTCGGATGAAGATTATAATTCAGAGACTTTTCATTTGCCTATTGATAAGATTTGGATTCCTGATGTTATATTATACAATCAGTAACTAACAAATACACCTTAGAATTGTTTGCTAAACAATTTTCTATTTATTAGGGGTCGTAAAGAAGTTGACCTTGCAAATGTCTTATCAGTAATCCACAAAGATGGAACTGTATTATACATTTCTCCAAAGTTATTGACAGTAATTTGGATATTTGAATATTTTGTTTTTTTGTTAATTTCATTTGTATTATCACATAGGTTAGATGTTTATTTGAGAAATCAGCTAATATATATCACTGCCGTTTTAAGTATGGATCCTGGACCTACAATGCATATGAAATGCACTTAAACTTTATGGGAAATTTGCAAGATATGGATATGAGTTATTACTATGGCAAATATAAGATTTTTGAAACATTGGGCCGTCTTGATGAAAAATTCTATCCTTGCTGCGAAGAACCTTTTCAAGATATTACTTTTAGTTTTAAAATGAAGTAAAATTAATTTATTAAAATTTTCAAATAATAAAATAGTCCTGCAAATGATTTAGATTCGTGCAATGCAAAAGATTGATAAATAGTTCAAGTATTTTAGTTTGATTTTTTAATTAGAACTATAGACAGACACACACATGCACACACAGCAAAATAGTCTATAGTTCATCAAGGAAATTTCACTTCGCATATCTTACTGATAGATTTATCAGAGAAGGCTCTAATATATAAACCCTCACAAAATCTATTATCACAACTACAACTGTATTTACATTGTTGATTATTGAAGAATATTAATTTGCAAATTTGAAATATTCCTTCAAAATTAACTTTATACTGAGGAAATGATGGAATGTACACCATTACATTAGATAATTGCCCACTTGAACAGGATAGATTCTCTCCTATTACCTCCAATAGGATAGGTGCCAATGGCTTATTAACTCCTGGGAATGGATATCTAATCGCAAGCGGATTGAATTGTAGATCTACACAAGTTGAATTATTCAAATCATTGACTATATCAATTACGGATGGATCATATATTGTTTCTTTGGGAATTATTGATTTAGAATGTGAACAAACAACTTTATTTATATTCTCTTTGTCATTCTGACAAGTATTATAGGAAAAACATTCTCCAGCTCCAATTGAGAAATGTTTACATAGAGGATCAGATTCGCAGGCTGATTTACAACTTTGATAATTAAAATTTCCCAAAGAAGTTGGAGGTGGCGTTACAATACAACTTCCAACTTCGCAAGTAGAATCTGAGTAAGCGTATCTATCATATGTAAGAAAATTATTTAAACTTTGAGCAATTTTATAAGAAGTCGACTTTAGAAAACAACCCAATGTTGGATTAACAACTTCAGATACGACAAAACCAATACAACTAGGCGTTTCCAGACAATATTTAGCACAAATTTTTGGATCTGCAGCTTCCGGATCGTTAATCATAGGTGATAGATCAAAACCATGATAGTTACCCAATTTTTTAATAAAGCCAGGAACTTCATATTTAGTTGCATAGCAACCATATCCATTTTCGTAGCAGACGTATCTTTCATATACGTTAGTTATACATTGATTTTGCTGGATATCTTTCGTTCCCATGCGAATTCTTTTACTTTCTTCAACATCGCACACTGTTGAAAGTACAATATTGCAAAAAACTGTTGGTTGTAAAAGAAAAAGTATTATTATGCAACAACTAATGTTCATAATTACTTCTTTTGACAAACTAACTGTGTTCAAATCATATATATACTGTACATAACACTAATAAAATATTTGTGTTTGTTGAATAGTTTTTTCTTAGCTCTATTGTTGTAAACTTATACAATATTCCAAAGACTATATGTCTGCTATCAAATGCAAATTAGACAAGTACTAAATATTTGAAACACAGACGATCATTTGTTTGCCAAGTTATTAATAATTCAAATTCTATCATAGAAAGTCAATTCATGATTTAATAATTTAGATATTGACCAGACCTCCAACTTTATTGTTCTAACCTCCCTGATGCATTTAAATTTAAAATTTTATCTAGATTTCTCCCATATTTATACAATATCTCTATAGAAATTATTGTAAAGAGTTGTCTGTTCATGGCAGTAAAATTGTATGATAATCAAAACTATTAAATGTCATTGTACTTTCCTGCTGGGGTTATAGGTAAGTACTGGTCCAAATAGAACCGAATCAGGAGTAAGCCACTTAGAAGAGAGATGTAGGATTGAGGGAGGATCAATATAGAACCAAAACGTAAGAATAATATAACTGTATTCTAAAGAAATACTAGATCTGTTCACTAAGGAAGTTGATTCAGGACTGAATGCCTCTTACTACCTACATAAAAAAGGATTATGTAAGAAGAGAATATGCTCAACAAACATTTTAGTCACATTTAATCATTAGCTAAATATATCATGTATTGTTTTTATTTATGTAAGAATACAAATTTAGTGATGGATTGACAGAAAATATCCATTAATCGTTAGAAAACATTCTATATTCATTTTTACTTTGTCGTATTGTCATTACAGAAATGTCATTCTTGCTCATGCCACTGAATTAGTAACATGCAAATACAAATAGAACCTCACATTTCTTCCACAGGTATTAGCAAATAAATGAAGAGGAGTTCTAGTGTCAAATCATCATATTGCAGTTGGTGAAATGTCTAGTTCAGGTTTATCTATAGTAATAAGATGTTACAAAGTCAAATATTAAGATAATCCTCCATGAATAGAGTTGGAATTATTTTTAAATATTGGTCTATAAAAGCTAATAGTTTTTGTTTTTAACTTTGCATAGTGAACAATATTGTAATTAGATTCGAATCCATAATCCATCTTTTATTCATGCATTAAGCTTTGAATATAAAGATATCAAAGATTTATTGAATAAGTTTATTGATAATGTTGAATTCTTAATGTTGTATAAAAAAAGAACTGAAAAACCAATATTTGGGTAACTATATCGTATATAATTGAGCTAATGACCATTTGGCAAATTGTTTTCATCTTGCAATTGAAAGGTAATTATTCAAAGCAACAATTGAAATGAAGAGAAAATCATGGCATTTTTCAAAAACAATAACTGTTTTACAATCCATGTTTATTGAGCAACGCCAAAAGAAACAAGGTTTTTTTTAAAAACATTCATTTTCTTTTTTCAATTTTGCTTCTTAAATTAATTGCATTTTTTATTGTATTTTTAGAAATTTCTCATTTGACTTCCATTAAAGTTTTTACTTCTCTGCTAAGACAAACATCTTCAGGTGATGCATATGTAACTTTTATACAAATATCAACAAACCCTGTTAAGAAGTTTTTTGGGTTATTCTAAATATGAACTAGACAGTTTGGCAACAGTAAAGTGATGATTGTATATCACAGATAAACCTCAAAGTATTTTAAAACACTCACTATTCTATCCTTGTGGAGTGGCAGTTCGATCTAACCATTTAAGATGATCACCTGAAAACAATCTTCACTGGAACAAGTCTTCGACTCCTTAATGTTGGATGCTAGTTTGATAATTGTGAAATGGCAGCCATTTTAAAAATAAAAATGGTTGAAACAATCTTTAACTTTGAAGTTTAAGAAAAATTATTGTTAAAGAAAAGGACTTACAAACATCAAAAGAAAAAAAATCTATTTTGACATCCATTGATTTATTAATGCAGATATCCCATATCTAATCTACAGCATGAACATCATTTATCAATCTTTCCTATTCTCAAGTATCATATTTAGTGTTTGTTTTTCTTTTTAAATCCATATTAAACTTCATTTCTACACTATTTCATCAGAAGATTGAAGGTGGATGTATATCTATAACCAAACCATTCATTTAAAAATTCAAAAATAAAATAAAAGAAAAGGGACTTGATTTTTTTTTGAAATTTGGATGGCAATAAAAGAATGGGGGATGGTTTTTATCAAATCTATGAAGGACTTTAATCTGCATTTGTCTGACTGTGATTTGAATGAAGAACTGAGTAAAATGTTGGGAAATTTGCTTTAGAATTGTTCTAAAATAGAAACATTAACTCTATTTACTAATAATAGAATTGAAAGTGGATTTTTTGACATCTGCGAAGGACTGAAACAGTTATCAAAGACTTTAAAAAGAAATGATATTGTTTGAATATGATTTGAATGAAGAACAATGTAAAACGTTGAGAGATACTCTTAAAATCTGTGCTAAAATAGAAACAACTTATCTATACACTTTATAATTAACAGTAGTATATAAAAATTCTTAGAGTACTGAAAGATTGTATTCTTAACTGTATTGTGGAATCATTAAAAACCAGCCAGAGATTTCTTAAAATTTCTAAACATGAATTCTTTTTTGAAGAGTTTTTCTTACAAAAATTCCAAATTTTAAAATATCTTCATGAGAAGTTGACTCTGTCAATAGGGTTAATTCTTTACAATGAATGTAATACATATAGCTTTCATCAGATTTGCCCTAAAAATACACAGAATTTAAATTTCGAATTGCAAAAATAATTTGTTTAATTAACTTTTAAATATAAATTATTTTCTAAATTTTCAATATTCATTGATAAAGAATTGTTGTGAATTATTTCAATAGAATGAATTACATACAAAAAACATTTCAAATATTCACAATTTCTATAAAGTTTTTTGCTATAATGAAATTTCTCTAAATCTGATGGAGAGTTCAAAAGACTGGTTACCACTTCCATTTTCTTATTAAAAAAGTTTATGTCTATTAAAAGTAAAATAGATTTTAGAATATGAAAATAACAAGTCAAAATTTAAACAAATTATTAATAACATTGAATTGTTAATTTGTTTGTCAATGATTTAACCATTTCGTCATCTTTCTCCTTCTTATTGAACCTTTGGTTTCTTCTCAAAATATAAAATTGTTTACCACAAAAAATATATGGATTAAGCAGTGAATTTATTGGTATTAGTGAAATTAAGAAAATGATATATGTATCATTTTTTAAACTAATGTCAATCAACTTTGATAAAATTGCTTTAAAAATAAAATATATAAAAAATTAGTTTTAGATGAAAAAAATGGATGCTACAAACATAAAACTGAAATTGGGAGCCAACATAAAATATTTGAAAATGTTAATATGAAAATATTTTTGGATAATGATTGTTTCTTTGATAATGTTAGTTGCCTAATTTTTAATGCCAACTTTCCATATAAGAGACATATGATAGAGCTTATTGCAAAAAATAGTATTCCAAATATAATGAAGGAAAACATCCAACCTTCAGTTCCATCACTTCTAATTTCTAAATTGAAACATATTGTTGATTTTGAGTAAAATTGCTGTAAAAATAAAATAACTGAACAGTTTTTTTTTTTTTTTTTTGGAATTTTGAACAAGTGCTTTTATATTTACATTAAAGAATATGGCTGGTGTAAGTGATACAAAACAAAAGATTATGAGCCCAAGAATTATTACTAATTTCCTAAATTTTACAATAAATGGTGTACTCAATGGATTGGTTATTACTTCGTAATGTTCAATTGCCAAACACAGAATTGAAAATATTGATACTAATAATGAAAATGATAAAATTGTTCCAAGAATTGTACAACTTTTACTGAATCTCCATTTTTCTTCATTTTCTAGATAACTCGTGCCAGAAAAATAAATATCTATAGCTGCAATTGATAAAATATATATTGCAGTTAATAAATCCCCCAAAACTAAGCATATTCTAAAGGGTTTAGATTTAATATTTGAAAATATAACAATAAATAATGCCAGTAAATTTCCAAAAACACCAACAATTCCAATTATCCAAAATATGATTTTTAAAAAGGTGGATGGTATAATATTTTCACAAGTCAGAAAGCCTGTTGGATGTGGCTGACATTTTACATATTCTCCCAATATTTTCCAAGCTAGGCAACACATTTGGAAAATGTCACTTTCAATAAGTTTTACATTTTTTGCATTAATTAAAAAGTATTTAGCAGATTGTGTAGGAAATTTAGTTTTCTTTAACAATAGTATCTCAATTTTGTTTAAATTATTAAATGAGAAGGATTCTATTGTCTTTAGGAAACAATTTTCCATTATTAATATTTTCAATTGTTTTAAATATTTAAAATGATATTCTGCCACAAATTGAATATTTGTTTTAGATAAATCTAAAAGCAAAAGATATTCCATCTCCTTATGCAAAATTTTATCAAGATTATCAATAGGATTATTTGATAAATTTAAATTTTGAATTAATCTATATTTTGAATTTTCAAAAAAAAATACTTCAGTTATATTTGTATTGTAAATAAGTAAGTGAATAACATTTGAAAATGACATATTTTTCCACAAGTGAAGTAAGAAATTATTTGTAATTTTTAATACAAAAGTATTCAAAAATTTGGTATTTTTGTTATTCAAAGAAATATTTCCTTCAAGTGTCACATGCTTGAAATTTCTATCCAAATTTATTGTTTCTGATTTCTTCTCCGTTAAGCAGTTAATAGAAAATGGATCAAGACGTTTGCAAATATTTAGGTGGTTATTTATTGGCTGTTCACAAAATAGTTCGTCACTTCCTTCTTGACAATCATACTTGTTATTACAAAGTTGCTTATTTGATAAGAATACACTCTCATTTCTACATTTAAAAAATCCAGGTAAAATAAAGTTTTCTGTATTTGAAACAAAAAAAAACCAAATTTGAAAATTTAAATTTTTGAAACAAAAAATATGAGAAAGTTAACCACAAAACAATTCATCATCATTATTAAGGCAATGATTGACTCCATCACAAAGTCTTTCAATATCAATGCAGTAGCTGGAATAATAGCATTTGTATTGACCATTCGAACAGTTATACTTTTTGCATTGCTGCAAAGATGAATATGGATATCTGATTTTTGTTTTTATATTATTTCTTGTGTCATATTTTAATGAACATTTTTCATAGTATATTGGAAGGTGAGCACTTTCATAAGATGGTAGATAGTTGCATCTATTTTCGTCTAGGTGACTAGTACAATCCAGTTTAAAATTACATTTTTTATAAAATGTTAGGCAATGGTTGTCACATTCAAATTGATATTTTCTATTGCATTCTGTATATTAATTTTAATTTTGAATATAGTAATTTATTTTTAAAACAAAATTGGACTTTTAATAAATTTTCTGTCAATTGAATTTTTACGATTACAAATTTCATCGCTTCTGTCAAAACAGTTAATTTCATTATTGCAAACATCAGTCGAATTTATGCATTGTTTATTGTGACATTGTCTGAAAAGGTTCATTTTATTAAATTGATTACTTTTGTTGTTAATATGTATATAACTAAAACATTCCCAAACTTGACCTTGACATTTTAGATGCAAAATATATCCTAATGCAATACATTTCTTATTTGGGGATGTTTTATTTATCTCTATAATAACCTCATTTGATTCTTACAGGCAATAAAATCTTGAATTGACATTTTAGATATGGATTTTTGATTTTACATTTAAAAAAAAAAATAAATAACTCACCACAGTGAATTTCATCAGATTGATCAGAACAATTTGGTACAAAATCACAAAGTAAGGCAGAGCTAATTTTCTTTTCATTATTAATGCATTGGAAAAAGACAATGTCTTTAGTTGAACAATTAATTTCGTCTTCATGGAATGGGCAATCATATACTCCATCACATATATAAACAGGATTTATACATATTTCACTTGTACCACAGAGAAAAAATCCATGAGAGCAATTTATCAATTGATTCTTCAAATTCAAGTTAATTATTGACATCAAATTACTATTTTCTAAAGTTTATAATAGAACATAAGGTAATTGTTGAGTTTTATTTAAATTTTGAAATACAACTAAATTTATATTGTTTTTGACAAACTATAACTTTTGGTATGTATTTGCAGGAAATTGTTTTAAATTGTAGATTAGGCTTATAATCATTTCTGTATCGAGAACTTTGGAGAAGGATCATAAAACATGTATATATTTCTACAAATTAAAATTTTATTTACTTTAAAACTAAAGAATTCAAATAAAAGCATTCATCCGTCAATATATAAGTTGACTGTTCATTATAGTTAGCAGATTGAACGGAATGTGTAAAGTATGTAACTATTGGTATTTCTGACAGTGCATGTTCAAATTCTGAAATGAATGAAAAATCATAGTTGCTAGTTGTAATTGTTGTTAAAGATTTTTTATATTCTTTCTGTTTCAATTCTATTTGAAAAATTTAAGAAGAATTTTCAAAATTATATGAAATATTTAAATATTACTTGAGTAGGCATATGTTGTTAAATGTCTTTCCAAACTATGAGATAGAATTTCATTATTGAAAAAATATATAAAAACTTTAATGTAAAATGTTAGAAAATATTTGTTAATTGTTGGAAAATCAATTAAAGACATATTTTTAAAAAGACAAAACTGTTCAAAATCATTTATAGTTAACATATCTTTATTGGTGAACACTTGATAGCATGTATTTTCAAAAAATATTGCATTTTTTAATCTACATTCTTTAAATGAAAGGATATTTTTAAATATACATAAAAAAACCTGAACATTCTGTAAAATATACCTTGAAAATTTACATTTGAACAAGTTATTTCTAATCCTTCATATTCTGTGTACTGTTCATAACTAAAGGAAATTCAAAATTGTTTCAAATAAAATTCTGAACACACCTTCCCAAGTAAATTTCACAGTTGGAAATGACAGTTTCGTTGTTGTTTTTACATATAAAATGGGATAGAGAGATAGCTGAGTGTAATGTATTTTCATAACTAGTTTGAAGAATACTCTGCGAATTGTTAGAAATTTTCCCCCATTTAAAGCCAATATGCTGACATAGCAAAATAATATCTATTGAAGTTAGCACTTTGATAAAGAAGTACATTTTCTCAAACAAAACTAGAGCTCTTCCATTGATTTCTGTCAATTGATGGTAATGTTGATTGTTATATTGATGGTGCCTGGATATAATTTCATTCCTTTTAACATCCAAAAAAAACACCGTCTCATCTGATATTGTTTGCAAATTGTAAGAAGATATCAATAATTATTAAAAATTTTAACTTTTATAAGAGTTGTTATATCTTTCATCACAGAAATTTCTTTCAAATTTTGCAAGCTTAACATGTGTAACTTTATCAGACACCAAAGATTTGAAAATGTGTATTTTGTTATAAGCCATACGTACAAGAATAATTTGTAGAAATATTGCCTTTGAAAGACATAAATTTAAAAATATATTTTAAAATAGGATCAGATATAGGACTACTGAGCACCATTTCTAAAATATGAATAATTTAGACTGATTCATACAAGATATTGAACCTAAAATTTGTAGCTCAGAAGTCTAAATCTTTTAAATTACAGTAAAAAAATAAATACACTTGAAGTATCAAATCCATAATGAATTGGTTTATTTTTGAAATATGGACCAAAATATTTCTTTGAAAGTGTTTGACAAAGAAACATACCAATAACAAAATTAGATTGAAAATTTGTACTAAAACCCAAAATTCTATATCCATATATTTTTGAATGGATCAGTGTAATAAAGTTTATTTCTCTTGATAATCTTTCTGGGATAATATTTAACAATTCCTTCTTTTTTATGTTAAACATAAATTTAATATCTATGTAATTTGAAATTTAAAAAAAAAAAAACGCAGCGTTTTTTATTCAAATGTTTACAAACCGTCAAATTCAGTATACGAACAAAAGATCTTTTGTGAAAATCTTGGAATATTGTCCCGTTTTTCTACTATCAAAGAAGATTTATGATTTTTACTTATAAATACCAAACTGGATATATTTCTAAAATGTTTGTCATCCATAATGAATTTTGCTTTTTTACATAAAATTTTCTTGATATTTGAATTGATAAAATAATATTTATTCTTCTCTTTTAGAATTAAATTATACGTGTCTTGATGAAAAGCGTCTTTCATTCCAAAAAAAACTGTATTAAAACAAGAGAAAATTGAATTTTTTTTTTAAAAAGAAAAATGAAGAATTATTTACATGTTGCATTTTTATGGAAGCATTCCAAAATTAAATGGAATTTTGTTAAAAATTTTTTTGATTCACTGAAATAAATTTTACATTCTGTTTAATTAAAATTCAAAATTTTTGGCTAGAAATTCATTTGATTTACAATAAAAATTGTTGATTAACTTTCTTCAATCTTCTTGTTGTCTTAAAATCATCCATTCTTATAAAATAAGCTTTTGAAAAATCTGTTTCATAACCATTTTCTTTACAATATATAAATTTGTAATTTTCAAAAAATGACATAGAAACTTCATCAAAGTTTATACGAAATTTTTCAATTTTATTAAAAACACCAAAAACTGAAAATTTGTTTGATATATCACTTTCATTAAATGTTATAAAATTTAATTTTTCTTCTATTTCTTTTGATGTTTGTATTAGAAGTAGAAGAATAAATTGTACAGTATACATTTTCATTCTGAGATATTTTATGATGATTATGCATAAATACAGGTGTATATGTGTGTGTGTAATTTCAGAAGATAAAACCAATCATTAGCTTTTATAAATAAAAGTGGTTTCTACCAAGAGAAGGTTGCAAATATCACATTTTATTTTACATAAGGAAAGGTATTAATTAAATATTATTATGTAAGTGTTTTTCTTTTTTCAGATCCTATCCCTTATTACTTATAATCACAACTGAATAGGCCTAAGCAAATATGATAGAAAATGTCCATTTCCCTATAGAATGATAATCATTTATTAGATTGGAATTTTTGGAAAGATATTTTAAATTGATAAGAAAGGTGTTCATAATACATTTCTTATAGAAAAATAATTAATCATATCAAGTTGTCAGTTCTGGGTAAAGGTCTCCTCTTTGGGGACATTTTTAGTTTATTGTACAAATCTAGATAGTCTGGATAATGTACTGAAAAAAAAATGAATTATTAAATTGAATTAATAGCAAAACATTTTCCCAAATATCATGTTTTCACTTTGAATAGTTACAACAAGAAAATTATTAATTTTTTTCAATAGTTAATAATCTATTGAACTGTTTTAACATTGACAAAAAAAAACTCTAGGTCTACTTATCCAACTAAATAAGACAATTTATTTAATACATTCAATTTATTATCAAATATTGTCATAATTGTTCATGAATAGAAGTGGAAATTTAACTTAATTTAAGGTTATAGAAGATCATATTATATTTCAATACATTTTTAATACAGGATAATAATGTAAAAATATATATTATTGAACTGTTTATCCTTCTTCTACTCATAGAGCCTATTATATAATCATTTATTAATGAAAGCTCAACAGTTACTTGATAGATTTATTGAAAATATAACAATGTTTTTTTCTTTTATTTAACATTCATAGCCAACTATAAAATATATAATTGAACTAATGCTCATTGGCTTCATTCCCTTTATTTGTAAAGATTCTAAAAGTTTTTTCTTTTAAAATAATTCCTTACCTTTTAGTACATTTAAACTTTTCAACAACCAGTTGTGACAAATATTGTCACAAAAGATCTATTACAAAAGAGAGTTGGAGTGAAGAAAAAATCATCAAAACGACGATTGTTTTTGAAAAATTCTGTTTCCTAACACTTCTAGGTTCTATCTTTAATGAACAATGCCATTGCTTTGTTACTAATGTGGATAATATAGCCAAATCTAAGTTAGTTTATCAACGGAATACTCTTAATGATAGTTATCTGGCTAAGTATGCAGTAGTTGATGGACAAAATTCAATCAATCTTTATTCCTATGATGAAAAATCCAGTGATGGATATTTACTAATTGACCTACAGAGTAATTCTGAAATTTTAGAAATATGTTTATGGAATAGCCAAAGCTCTGGTAAGTCTTTGATATGTAGAAAAGAAAAATCTATAAATCTTTGAAACAATTAAATAAAATACAGATCATTTGAGAAATTTTCAAGTTTTTGCTGGTGAATCAATGACTGCCTTGGACTATAAATCTCTATGTCTTAATTTTACTGGTCAAGTTAGTCAGTATACTCTTCATGAGGACAGCAGCTATATTTGTAAAGCATGCAACTGTCTGGGACAGTTTGTCAGATTCCAGAAAACTCAAGATAGTTACATGACTATAACAGATATTAAAATAAGAGGAAATTTATTAAAAGAAACTGGTATAAACTTCAAATTTTTGTTTTTAATTTTCAATTAAAACTTCAAAATTTTCCAGATGATCAACTTTTGCCTTTGAAAAATACTGAAGTTTTTTATGGAAGTGAATTAAGGCCAAGCTCTATCTCTATACTGAGTGATGGATTCTTTTCCACCTATATTGAGACTGGCTGAATCTGCAAAACAATAAATTATATAGGAATTGATTTGAAAAATGTTCTTGAAATTAAAAGAGTGATTTTAGATTTACCAGAGAAACAAGGTTTTTTAAAAACATTCATTTTCTCTTTCTTCCAACTTTTCTTTTCAAGTTAATTCATCATTTTTACTTGTATTTTTAAAAGATACAAATATTACCCACATCAAAGTTGCTACTTTGCTACTAAGGGAATTATATACAGTTGGGAAAGGAGTAACTTTTTCCCAAAATTAGTGGGATCGTTATAAGGAGTTCTTTGTAACTGATGTATTTGAATTTCCATCTTACAAACAAGCCAAATACATTTATATATTTGGATATGTGTCTAATAATTTGGTTGGAAATATGAAAATTTCAAACATATATATCTATTACAAACAAAATTGCCAACATGAATATATATATAGTAAGTAGATGGGGAGAAACTGACCCATGATTTTAGTCCTTTTTAACCTGATTCTAACCCAAAAAATTCAACAGATTTGCAGCAAAACAAGATAAAATCAATTGTCAAACATGGCACAATTATTTCAAGCAATCTCCAAGATGGTGTATTTTTACCAAATGAACAAGACCTAAACTTGAACCAGGGCAATAAAATGTATATTTATATGAAGCCAACACTTGTGAGCACTATATGTGCAACATGTATGCAAATATATATATAAATATAAAACTTTTAGTAAATATTCAAAATATTCCAGTTTCCACTCCAATATCACAATCATCAAATATATTCAGAATCAGAGCTACTGACATAGGACAAAACATAAGACTATTATTTTTTAGTATTAATAAATGTGATATTTATACTAGATGTTTGGAAACAACACTGGCTTTTTATCATACCCTATACTTTATTATTTTGAAACCAATGACACTAATTGAATTAGAAATTTTTGCCCATTTGCCTAACAGCTATAGTAAGCATTCCTGTTTTTTCTTTAAACCTTTAAAAAAAAAAATACAGCTCCTATTCAGAATATTCTAAGTGAATGTGCTATGCTTCAAAGGCAAAAGATCACCTTGGACAAATCACTTTTTGACAATAATTATGCTTTTGGAATAACTGGTAACCACAATTTGAATATCACTAGTATTCAGGTTACTGCTCTTAAAGATCATCAATATACAGAATGTTTAAATGATGGACAAATATACATAAAGGACAATGACAAGGTTTTTGTTTACTATTGCTGGATGGACATTGAAAGTCTTGAAATCTTCATAATTGATTCAAGAGTTCGTATAACAAACTTGATAATATTATAAAAAAATAAAAAAATGCATTGATTTAATGAACTGCATACTGATTGGCTAAAACTTTTGTAGTAATACCTTTGTAAGCATTTTTTGTTGGTCTAAATTTATATAAGAAAAGATTGAGGAAAAACTGGGGAGGAAGTACATCTTCCAGCAAGATACTGTTGGGTGTTCATACTGCAAGGGCAACTAAACTTTTTTCAGAGTTAAGGGTAAACAAGAGGGAAGTAGTGGCTTGTTCTATTGAAATTCTTCTTTTGAAACTATGAGGACAAGCTACAACTTGATCTCAGCCATTTTCAAAACTTCCTTGACAACTATAAACATCATTTATAAAACAAATGGTATTGAACTTTTACTTTCTGTTTTATCAAAAGCTGGGGAAGGGATGAGGGTGGAAGGTTTATCTTCTCAATTTGAATTAGAAATTAACTTAAATAATTGTATTTCTGTTTATTCAAAAAAAAACACAAAATTGGTGTGAACCCATAGCTGGCTTAAACTACATATACTTTGTCACTTTATCTCACAGATTAATACCTTCCTGTTATACTATTAATACCTTTGAATTCAAATCGCCATTCACCTAATCCTTTTACTATGAAATTACACTACATATAGCAGTTAATAAAGTAGAATTGATTTATAAATTTGAGTTTGAAGAACTTTACTTTTAACATGTCAATAATCGTCTGTCTTCACAAATATTATATTTGAAGAGGTTGACAAAGTGTGCACAAACAGATATTTAAAGTTGTTGAACAAGAATAGGGGTGAAACCGTACCCAAGTGAAACCATACCCATACTGGGTGAAACTGTACCCATAAAAATATTAGGTTTTTTTAATTTTATTAATACTAAAGAAAAGTATATATAATACTAAGATAATGATAATAGATTAAGACATAACTTTGAAAGATAAAAGAATGGAAAAAGTGAAAAAAAACATTTAAAAAAAAGAATATTATGGAGCATAAATATATGATGTTTGAACCAATAATTCATCTGCCAAAAGCCCTCCAAGTCAATAATTTTCCCAAATTTCAAATATTTTCCTTTCTATCTCAATATACTGCTTTTTTTGGTACTTGATAATCTTCTTCTCAGACATAGGCTTTTCATAGATAATAACAAAATCAGCTTCTCTCTTCAGCTCATCAAGCAGCCAATAAAATGATCCTTTAGATGGTACTTTAGTATTCATTCTATTGTGCCATCCTTCCACACTGTTATTAGTCCTTATGGATAATCCATATATAGACCAATTCTCTGGTTTCCATATAGAGTTCATAATCCATGTTGCTTTGAAATATTCCAACAAGTCTGCAAATTTTTCTTTTTCTGTAAGTTGAGATTTCAATCTGTAAAATGTTGGAGCAATGATATGAGCAGGCAGAAAAGGTAAAGCCATCAGCTTTCTCATGTCTCTCCAGTCCTCTCCTTTCTCCATATACTTTCCAGAGTATCCAAGAGACTTGAAGGATCATAATTGTAAAAACAAACCTTAGAGGTTAAATTAAATGTTTTACCTGTATTTTCCTATATATTGCTTGTGTAAAATGGAATACTCATCCATGAATTTGTGATTCTGGGTATATTTTGGATACAGCTCTCCACAGACCCATCTCAAAATCAATTGTTATCTTCTCAGGCTGTGACATGCCAGTCAGGTTTCTGACACTCTGAAGAATGAAACATTCATCTGAAAGTAGTTAAAGAATGAATTTCTCAAAATGATTCCTTAAATGCTTTTTTATAACTCTTTCTTTTCTTTGATGTCATAAAAATAAAAGCCAATGGCATATGTTTCATTTCACCATCTTTTTTGACACAGCTGTGTATAGATAAGAGCTGATAAAAATGATCCTTTACCATTTTAAATGTCCCATCAATGAACCAGTGTTTTGACTGACCAAGCAAATTAAGTTGATGGCTGCTACCAAAAATAAGAATTCTCTCTTTATTTTCACAGATGTCATCTTTCAAAAAATCATCTGGGATGAAATCTGTATTTAAATAAAAGTCTACTTCTTTTGGTTCACTTGGCCTTAGTTTTTGCCATGTAAAATTAGCCACTCTTTTCAAATAATCAACATTTGGCAGAGAATCTGTTTCATTTTTGTGTTTTAAAAGAATTGTTTCTGCTAATCTTTTCCCATTGGAACTTGTGTCAGTTTTACAAATATCTTTCAAATCTTTTCTGATTCTGATGTCACTGGTTAGGTGGTTATTTTTACCATGAATATGTTCTAAACTTCCCTGATGAATGTTTTTCCTTGCTGGCAAATTCTTGCAGGGCATCTTTGTTTTTTGGTCCTCTTACTGCACACCCAAATGATACTTTTGAAGTTTTAGCTTTTACAGTAAATGAAAATCCATCATTTATCAGAATATCTTTTCCCATTTGACTTCCACCTTTAACTATTTGAAAGTTGTCATGGATAAGTTCCTGCAAGTGTTCAATATTTCCATTGTTCAATATTCCATTGTCATTCACATTTGCATCCATCACACCTTCATTTGCATCTACAACCACATCTTCATTTAAATTTTCATCCATTTCATTTCCATTCATCTGATAGTTATCAAAATTGCCACCATCACAAAACTCTGGCTCATTTGAAACTTGGTGACTTTCTCCATCTTCATTTTGAAGATTAGTTGAATTTTGTAATTTTCCATCAACATCACCAGTTTCTATGATTTCATCTTCTGGTCTCTTCATCTGAAGAAGGAATCTGTTTTTTTCACAATCCAGACAAACTGACACCTTAGAATCTGATTGAAGTAGCTGAATATTTATAAATGCCATATTGAATATAGAATCATACTGATGACACATTTTTGATGAATAAATTCATTGCAGAGCACACAAGACATTTTCTTCTGTCTTTCATATACAAAAAGCTTACAATTCTTACATTTGACTGTCATGTTTTATGAATAATTCTCTATACCAGACTGAAAAGGCTTAGGGTCAGAACGCCCCTGGTCAGTACGCCCCAGGTCAGAACGCCCCAATTTTGGGTCAGAACGCCCCATTCTTGATTTCGAATGCCCCACTCATGAGTCAGAACGCCCCACTGATTTTTGAAGAACATAATATTTTTTAATGCTGTACTTATTAAATTAAAAAAAGTCAATTGAATATAAAAATATATATGCATAATGTATTTTTTGTCTTAAAGTACAAAAGCTTAAACAAATATAATAAGTGATCACAAAAAAAGAAATAATTTTTCAAGCAATGTTCAAGTCAATTAAACCCTTTAAGAGATTATCTAAACTTAATTCTCTTACTTCAAACTTCTTCCACAACTCAAAGATAATATCCTGCAAATCTTTATATTTATTCTTCTGATTCTGTCTCATTTTATTTCCACCAACATATCCTCATAAACTTCAATAAGGCTGCTTTCTCTATGAAGTTCAGTGATAAGAGTATAAAAGTTTTCATTGCTTTTCAAATTTTGATTGATTCTTGTGTGCCAAGACTCTACATGATTATTTGTACGAACTATTAATTTATAAACTGACCAATTTTCTGGTTTCCAAATATTGCTTTCAATGTAAGTAGATTCCATATACTCAAGAAGATCAGCATATAAATTCAGTTCCAAAAGTTCCTCTTTAATTTGATAAAACTTTTGTTTGATGAATGATGCTGGTAAGTATGCTAGACACATTAGTTTTCTTAACACATTTCCTTTATAACCTTTCATTTTATAGTCCTTGATGTATCCTAATTTCTAAAAAGAAAATTTGTATTTGTTAATTTCTTAATTTCACAAATTAAATCTGTAACAGAATTGTTATAATTACTTTAATTTACCTGTATGTTTTTAAGAATTGCTTGTTTAAAATGAAAAGCACATCCTTGTAGATCAGAATCAACAAAAGCATTTTTTAAAGATATCCAAAGAGCTTTTTCAAAATCAAGAACAAACTTTTTTGGGCTTTTTTCCATCTATTAAGATTTTTAACTCCTTGTAAAGAAAAATATATCTTTAGAATTTTTACTCAAATATTTACTTTAGAAAGCCAACCTCAAATATCAATGAATAATGTTTCTTCTTCTTTCCTGTCATGAGGACAAACATTAAAGGAACTTGTTTATATTCACCTTCTTTTCTTATAAATCCATGAATTGTAAACAATTGGTAAAAAGGTTTTCTCACAATTTTAAATGTGGCATCAATAAACCATATCTTACAATGTTTCAATAATTTAATTTGATGGTCAGTTGCAAACATCATGTTTCGGCTTTTCTTCCCTTTTATATCTTTTAAGAAAAAATTATCTGGAATTTCATTTAAATTTAATTCAAACATAATGTTTTCTGGGTGCTTTGGTCTGGCACCTTCTCTGTATCTATTAGCAGATCTTTTCATGACATCAATGCTTGGAATATGAGAAATATCCTTTCTGAACTTCAGACTGATATCTTCTGCAATTCTTTACCAGATTTGTCTTTATCAATAATTGCAGCTTCCTTTAAATTTAACCTTGCTTCAATAATTTTTCTCATATCATTTTTCTCTCTTTTGTGAATGTGATTAGAATTTTTCAAAATGAACTTTAAATCTTTTTGAATTACAGATGCAAGACATGGTGATTTTTTAGTTCTTTGACTACATTTCCAGGTAATGGTTGTTTCACTTGATCTTTTTACAGTATAAGTAAAATTATTGTGAAGAAGAATATCTTTTCCTTTTCTGCTCCCATTCTTAAATATTTCAAAATCATGTTTTAAATTATCATTTAGACAAAGCTCTCTTGTATCATTAAAAGAAGATTCATTATTTATATCAATTCTTCTTACAACTGGACTATTTTCTGTAACAATTTTAGCAGGTTGATGTTGATCTTCTCTTGAAATTCCATCATTATCAATATCAATATCTTTATCACAACTCTCCATTCCATTATTCCCTGGAGTACTTGAAACATCAGGGAAATTAGATTCAAAGTCAAAAGATAACCTCAGCTATAGTAAAACATTAAATAGTTTTTTAACAGATATTTGTTAAATATTTTGTACCTGTTTGGAACTTGAACTTTCACTAACAGTTTCATTTCCAAATACTTTTGAACATGTTGGTGATTTTTTGTTTTCCAGCTTTTTTATTTTAACAATTAGCTTTTTGTTTTTTATATTAAAACAGTCTATACAATAATCTGCATCTGAGGAAATGGTTAAATAGAAAAGAAATATTAAAGAATAAAATCTTACTATTTGAACATTTAGCATGGTAAAAGTGCCTACATAATTTGCATCTAAACTTCTTTTGAGTCCAATGAAACTTCTTCATACATTTCCAACAAGTTTTTAAATTCATCCTCCTTTTTTCAGTGAGACATTAACAGCAAAAAAATTAATTATACTAAGATGAATTATATTTAAGCAACACAATTTCTGAGAATAAACTGATAAAAAAAAAACTGGTAAAAATATTTATAATAACTGGTATATAAGAATATTTTTCTCTCAGCATTGTTTTCTATAATTCTCTAAAGAGAGTGGGGCGTTCTGACTCATGAGTGGGGCGTTCAAAATCAAGAATGGGGCGTTCTGACCCAAAATTGGGGCGTTCTGACCTGGGGCGTACTGACCTGGGGCGTTCTGACCCGACCCCGACTGAAAATATTAAATGTAATTAGTGAATAAATAAAAAATAATATTATTGAACACATCTATAAAAGAACAATAATAGTTTGATTTGAAATGAGTATTGGAAAGGTATACTTACAATTATTGAAAATGGCTGAAAAATATTTTTCAAATAAATTGGATTTTTTCACAAAATTAAAGAATATGTATTGAAAATATGAATATAACATTAATCTAGATTACAATGCACATGAAATTACCTCTGTTAAATCTAAAATGATAATCTTTGCCCAAATATAATTATCAAAAAAAGCTTGACTTTCAAGTAAATTCTTTCCAAAGTGAAAGTTAACTTCAGTTTCATCATTTTTAAAATGGCTGTCTGTTTATATTTCAACAGTGTTTTTATTTTTGTAGGTTCCACTATTATAATTCTAAATAGTAACATTAAAAAAGTGTAATATTTTTCTGGGTACGGTTTCACCCTGCATGGGTACAGTTTCACTCAGGTACGGTTTCACCCTCTACCATTGAACAAAACAACACAAAGCAACACAATGTATCCTGAGTTTGCAGGAAATGATTTTATGATCTCTTTTGAGAAAACATTTTGGTAGTGCAACTCTCTATTCATATTTTTGTCAATCATTTATAAAAGTACCCACTACCAATAGTTATTTGTATTTGCAGATTTAATCAAAAGTGGACAGAAGTTTTACAAAATGTCAATGTTGAGGCCAAAGTATGGCATTTTTGCTCCATCCTGCATAAGCCTTTCATCTTTCTCATATACAGTATAGGCAATATGTTATAGGCCACCCTGTAGAATTTTAATTTTTGTAAATTTTAGATATGAAGATATTAGTGAATAATTAGTTTGAATTGATAATAATAATTATTAATATGTACATTTTAATATCCTTAACAAAAAATTATCCAATAACAGTTTTTCTTTTATCAAATGCGATTTTTGAAAATATACCTCGAAAAAAGGGGGGTTGTCAAAAATGAGTCACTTTCTAAGAAATCGAAAACTAGGGGACTGAAGT
>CAJFCJ010000079.1:0-52894 GCA_904063045.1 Dimorphilus gyrociliatus
AATTTTATAAAACATTTATTTATTTATATATTAAATTTTTTATTCACTAAATAACTATTTTCTTTATATTCAAGTTTTTTTATTAATAAAAAACTAATTAAAGTTTTACGAGACCTTATACTTAGTCTTTAATAAAAACTTATAAAAAAATAAAAATAGGGGTTAGTAATTTTATGAAAAAATTCTTTTTACAAATATATACTTTCAAAAACTAAACATAAGTCGTTTGTAGAATTAAACCAACTTTTTGTTTAAATGCATACGTTATTAATAATATATTATAGTTTTTAATTTTTAATTTATTTTATCTATTTTATAAAATAAAAAGTTGTTTTTAAGTTCTTTTGTAATTTATAAGTATTTGAAAACCATAAAATCAGGTAATAGTTTATATACAATATTTGTTTATACTAATAAAATAAGTTAAATGTAATATTTTTAATTTTACCCTCAATCATAATATTATTATTATTAGTCTTAACAGCATAGATATTAAAATGTTCTAAATATATTCAGAAAGAATAGAATACTTTTTTCTATGAGATAAGTTTTATTTAAGTGAAAAAGTCAATTTATAATAATTATCTATTAAAGTAATAGTTTTTTAGTTTTTCTAACTTTACTTACACTATTTTCTTAATAAATTCCTTGCATTGTTTTGAAAAAATACATTTAAAATATTAAGATCTCAAAACTATCACAAGATTCAAATTTGTGTTTTGTTTTTATAGGTTTTATTATCAAACTTATTAAAATTTATAATCTTAAATTAAAGTGAGATTTTAATAAATTAATTATAAATTTAGATTTTATAAAGAAAGTATAACATATGAATATAAAATTAATACAAATGTGATTTATTATAAATTTTTAATAAATTTTATATTAGCATTAGAAAATAAATAAATAAGATTTATTCTCTAACACTACAAGTTTTTTTTCTTTTAAATTTATTTATTTATTTAAATATTTCAATAGAATTATTCTCAGAGACTACTAAAAAATTTGTATTATTATATTAAGTTTTTTTAAAAATAATTAAATCATTGTTTAGAAATAATAAATCATCTTCTATTTCTATTAATTAATTTTTTATTCATTAAATATAAAAGTAAACCATCATCAACATTTCTACTAAAATAATCTTTGAAGTATTTTGTAATTGTAATATTCTGTTCTAAAAAAAGATATCTTCTTAAAATTTTATCATCTTTAAATATTAAACATAACAATTCTTTAGCATTGAAGTTTTTTAAATAATTTAATTCTGTAATAAATTTTAAATAAATTTGATTTTTTGGTGTTTTAAATTCAATTGGTGATGTTTTATTAAAAATAAGTTCATATAAAGTTCTTTGATATAATTCATAAATTTCAGAACTAAATTCACTTTTTAAAAAACTTTACATTCAAAGTTAATTATTTTTTGTTGTTTTCATGTAATAAAAAAATAGATCCTCTTAAATTTTTAATTCTTTTGAATTTTCAATTAATTTTATAAAAATTGTTTTTTTTCTAATTTTAAGTTGTGGGTGGTTTATACAATTTTCTTTTGGTTAAATAATTTATAAATTGTGTAAATTGTAGTTTTTTAATATTAACTTTTTAAAATCTGTTCTAATACATTTTTTAAATTCTCTACTTAATTTTAAAATTATACTTTTTTGTTTTTTTATGTTTTTTATAAGAATTAATTGTATTATTATTATTAAATTAAAAGTAATTAAATTATAAAAGTTATTTCATATTTGTTTATTTATTTATTAATGTATTATGTTTTTCTCTAGTAGAACGTATGTGTTCTTTTAGTACAGGAGAAGTATCTATATAGTATTTAACTAATAAGAACTGTACATTCTTATTATTATTAATATTTTTTAAACCTAAACTTCATTGATCTCTGTTATTTTGAAATCTTATAAGGGTGTTTTTTGAATTTTTTATAAATTTTACAGAATTTTAATATTTATTATTATTATAGTTTATGAATAAAATAAAAAAAACCTTTTTTCTTATTTAAAGTTATAAATTGAGAAAAATATATGTTTATTAAAATTAGTTCTGTTTCACGAATGTTAAAGAATTGTTGAAATAACTACTTTAATATTACAAATTTTATAAAATAGTTTTTCAATTTCAAAAACTTTCTATTAGATTTTTCATTCATTGAAGTAAAACTTTAAATATCTAAATTATAACACTTATAAAAATATCCTTATGATTTTATAAGACCTTCTAATTATTATTAAAATAAATATTTATAAACAAAAAAAATTATAAAAATATATTTATCTTTAGAACCTTAAAAAGCTGTTGTTTTAATAGTTTAACTTGTCTTTTTAGTATAAAATGTATACTATGTTAATTATATGTTATTATTATTATTATTATTATTTATTATTATCTACTCTGGTATTTTTAACTTAGATTTATCAGAATGAAAAGTACTTTTTTAAGTTTTATTGAAATTTCTAAGTACCTAAAAACTATAATATTAGGTTATACTTTATCAACAGAAAAAACTTGTAATAAATAAATAAACATGAACACAATATTTTTTATTTTACTCTAAAATTTTAATCAATCATAGTATTAAAAATATTCTTCTCATACTCTAAAACTTCTTATTTTAGTCTTAAAAATATAGTTTTTAAAAACTTCTAAAAATAGTAAAAAACGTTTGCATTAAATATTTTTTTTTTGTAATTAAATTTTATTGAAGATCAGTAATTTTTGATTTTTTATCAAATTTGAAAAAGTAATTCTTTTCTATTTATTTATATAAGATAAGAGAAAATTATAATAAAAAGCACAGCAGTAATATACAGAATTCTTTTATTTATAGTAGAACTATAGTAGTTTAGAGTTTATTATCTTAAAAAAAAGGTGAACAGCAGTTTTTTAATCAGAAGATATAATAATCAATATTTAAAAATATACTTTCATAATGGAATTGAGCTTAAATAGTATATGTGAAGTTTGAATCATAGGCTTTCTTAGCTATATACTGAAATAAAGTATATAAACTGGTATAATGATATTTAAAAGTATCATTTGTACATTTTAATTATGTTAACCTTTTTATTAAATAGATATCTTTTTGGAGGGAGGTATCCTTGTAATGATTGATATTATCATACAAAAATATACACAATAATATATTTTAAAACACAAGTAAATATCTCTTTGATAGTAATGTATACATATATACTAATATTGAGGTGTTTATAAAATATCTTAGGTTAAAAAAATAATTGAAAAAATTAATTAAAAATTTAATTAAACCTAACTATGAATATTGTATTTTTCAAATAAACCCTAACAATAATAAATTTATTAGTATTTTTATAACTGAATGGTATAAATTATTTAATAATAAAAATATAAATAAAAGATATTAAAAGAAGTAAATAATATTATCACTGAATATGTTTTTATATGATAAAAAAACAATAAAAACATTAAATTAATAAACGAATATAAAAAGTTTTTTTTATTAAATGAATTCTATTCATTTCTTTTAATTTAAACTTTTTCTAATATAAATATTAAATTTATTATTTAGTATCTTTTCTAATATACATTCTACTTCTACTAAACCTTAAAAGTGTTCAAAAAAAACCAAAATATTCAATTTCATTTAAAAATTTAAACTTTTTCTATATTTAAAGTCATCTGAATTGAATTTATCGAAATATAAACTAAAAAACTAGTTTAATTCTATATATCTTCTATTATGCTGTTTAATTTTTAATACAACTTGATATTTTATTCTCAGCATATCAATATTATTTATATTATTAGTATCTTCAATTAACACCGTTAATAGATCTCTAAAGTCAACTCTATTAGTTAATTTATTTAATGAATTGAATTAATATTATTTATTATTTCTATTTTTATTTGTTTTTTTGAATTCTATTTTTTATATTTTGTATATTTATTTATTTATTCATAGTTGAGAGGATCATTATTAATCTTATTTTTTATTTTTTTAATTCTTAAATATCTTAGGGTATTTTTTTTTGAAATTTTTAAAAATACAAAAAATACCATTTATGATTTATTTTAATTTTTTAATAATATAAATGTTTTTTTTATTTATTTATAGTGAATTAATAATAATTTTGTTAACTTTAAAAAAATTGTTAAAGTTATAAATTAAGAAAAATATATGTTTTTTAAAAAAGTGTTTTGTTAAGATCTATTTAGTAGTGATAGATCTTATATCTAAAAGAAGTAATAGTCTTGATGGTTTTTTAAAAATGTTAATGTTTAGATTTTAACTACTGTTTTTTTTACTAAACCTATAGAAAGTTTTTGAAATTTATTTTGTATAAAAAATTTAAAATATTTTTACAAAAAACTTTAAAAATAAAAATATATATAAGTTTGATTATATGAATTTTATAAAATATTTATTTAGTTATATATTAAGTTTTTTATTCGCTAAATAATATTTTCTTTATATCCAAGTTATTACATTAATAAAAATATAATTAAAATATTACGAGACCTTATACTTAGTCTTTAATAAAAACTTATATAAAAATAGGGGTGAATAATTTTACAAAAAATTTCTTTTTACCAATTATATACTTTCAAAAATTTGAAATAATCGTTTGTAGAATTAGACATGCGTTTTTATTAAATACATTACGTTATTAATAACATATTATAATTTTTAATTTTTTAATTTTTTAATTTTTTTTATTCATGTAAATTAATAATAATCATAAAAAGTTAAAAATTATTATTTCAATAGTTTTGTTTGTCTTTACCTGTTAAATAAAAATATATTGATTTTTTTATAAATTACAAAGTACTATTTCATCTTTTTCTCTTGAAATAAAAAATAAATAACTAATAAAGATCTGTATATATAATATTATTACAGGATGTTATTTTTTTGGTGTAAACTATAAAATATCACTTTTTCATTAAAAGTTTTTAAAAAATAATCAAAAAGTGATGATATTAAATTGGAGTTTATATAACAAAAATACTTATATTGAAGACATAAACAAAAGTTATGTTTTTTAATTTCACCTGAAATTTTAATCAATCACACTATCAAAAATATTCTTGTCATACTCTAAAAATTGTTATTTTAGTCTTAAAAGTATAGGTTTTATAAACTTCTAAAAATAATAAAAAACGTTTGCATTAAATATTTTTTTTGTTGTGAAATTGAATTTTATTAAAAATCAGTAAATTTCGATTTTTCATCAAATTTATAAAAATAATTATTTTCTATTTATTTATATAAGATAAGAGAAGATTATTATACAGTATTTATTTTTATTGTAAAACTACAGTAGTTTAGAGTGTAGTTAGGTGACTGACATATAGTTAATAAGGAGATATAATAAATAGTATCTCAATATTTAACAATATACTTTCATAATGTAATTGAGCTTAAATAATCCGTAATGGATAACCAAGTATATGTAAGAGGTGGTAGAAGCATGGACTTTTTTTTAGATAAATACAAAAATATAATATAGAATAACTTATAATAATTTTTAAAAGTATCATTTATAAACTTTAATTATGTTAGAATATTTTTTTAAATAGATACCTTTTTGAAGTGAGGTATCATTTCAATGATTTATATTATCATACGAAAATATACAGAATAACATATTTAATATATTAACCTATTAATAAATATATTTAGGTTCATAAAGTATCTTCTACTGGAAATAAAACAAAATTTTAGTAATTTACATTTAATTAAAAACAACTCTAAAGGTTTAACATTAATAAATTTATCAAGAATAGAATAGAATGTATAAATGATTAAATAATAAAAATATTAAAAGAAGTGACTAATATAATTACAGAATATATTTTATTTGATAAAAAATTAATTAAACTATTAAAAAACATTATGAATAATATAAAACATTTTTTTATTAACCTTTTCTATTCATCTCTTTTAATATTTATATTAAATTATTTTTTAAATATTATTTTTTAAATTACAAATTAATAAATTAAAATTATTTTTTACAAAATTTGATTTTATTTATTATTATTTACTTTTGAACTTTTAATAATATATATATAAAACTTAAATTTGATTCTATTAATGTACAAATTAGTAAGTTTAAATATTTAGGTTATGAATTAAATTGAAACAAATATTAATCATTAAATTTATAATTAAACTAAAAACCAAAAACTTCAATTTTATTGGTTTATAACTAATATACAAAAATTCTAGTTCTTTATAATTTATAAAATTTAAGCTTGTTTTTAGATTACTTATATTTTTATAAACCAATATAACTAATATATACAAAAATTCTAGTTCTTTATAATTTATAAAATTTAAGCTTGTTTTTAGATTACTTATATTTTTATAAACCAATATAACTAATATATACAAAAATTCTAGTTCTTTATAATTTATAAAATTTAAGCTTGTTTTTAGATTACTTATATTTTGGTTAGTTATTATTATTACTCTCATATATTTTTATTTATTTATTTCTTTTAATTCTCAATGTTTAATTATTTAAGTTCTAATTTATTATTTATTAATTCTCAATGTTTAATTGTTTAAATTCTAATTTATTATTTATTAATTCTCATATATATTTAATTATTTAAGTTCTAATTTATTATTTATTAATTCTCAATGTTTAATTGTTTAAGTTCTAATTTATTATTTATTAATTCTCATATATATTTTAATTGTTTAAATTCTGATCTATTTCTTTTAATTCTCAATATTTAATTGTTTAAATTTTAATTCTATTATTTATTAATTCTCATATATATATTTTAATTATTTAAGTTCTAATCTATTTCTTTTAATTCTCATATATATATTTTAATTATTTAAGTTCTAATCTATTTCTTTTAATTCTCATATATATATTTTAATTATTTAAATTCTAATTTATTTCTTTTAATTCTCAATGTTTAATTGTTTAAATTCTAATTTATCATTTATTAATTCTCATATTTAATTATTTAAATTCTAATTTATTTCTTTTAATTCTCATGTTTAATTGTTTAAATTCTAATTTATCATTTATTAATTCTCAATATTTAATTATTTAAATTCTAATCTATTTCTTTTAATTCTCAATGTTTAATTATTTAAGTTCTAATTTATTATTTATTAATTCTCATATATATTTTAATTGTTTAAATTCTGATCTATTTCTTTTAATTCTCAATATTTAATTGTTTAAATTTTAATTCTATTATTTATTAATTCTCATATATATTTTAATTATTTAAATTCTGATCTATTTCTTTTATTCTCATATATATTTAATTATTTAAGTTCTAATTTATTATTATTAAATTTTTTAATTCATTATTAATCTTTATTTTTTATTTTCTTTAATTTTTAAATCAACTTAGGGGCATTTTTTTTTAAATTCTTAAAAATGCTAAATAATATCATTCATGATTTATTCTGATTTTTTAATAATATAAATGTCTAGTATTATTTATTTATATTAGTTAAATATGTTTTTTTATTATCTTTAAAAATTTATTTAAAGTTATAAATAAAGGAACATATATGTTTTTTCGAAAATGGATTTGTTAGGATCTATTTAGTAGTAATAGATCTTAATATCTAAAAGTAGTAATGATCTTGATGGGATCTAAAAATAAGATGTGTTTAAAACTTTAAAGAGTACTATTATTATTAACCTATAGATTATCTTAAATTTTATTTCTCTAATAGTGCTAAAAGAAGAGGTAAAACAAAAATTATAAAAATAATAATAATAATAAATTTTCATCTAATTTTATTTTTCTTAAAGTAGTTTGGTAAGTTCAAAAAAAAATTAAATTTTTCATATGGTGAATAATGTTTTTATATCCAATTTATAAAATTGGTAAAGTTTTCTATAATTTTATGAAATCCTCATAATTACTCGGCAATAATAATAATAATAATAAATAAATAAATTTTATAAAATATTTAATTTAAAAATATATGTATATGTATTCAAAATCTTAAATTACAATCTTATAAAGCCTTTGACTTGTATTTTTTTTATAGATAGATACTTCACTAACTATATTATTATTGTTATTAATTTTTTTAATACAGAAAAGAAGAACTACCTTGTTTAATTTTTGTTGAAGTTTCTAAGTACCTAAACCTCATAATGTTAGGTAATAATTCATAAACAAAAAAATTATACGAATGAATTAAAAATGAATTCAATTTAATTTATTTTACTCTGAAATTTTAATCCATCATAATATAAAAAATATTATTCTCATACTTTAAAACTAACCTTATTTTGAATAGAATAGAATAGTTTTTGAATAATCTTAAAATTGTAAAAACCTATGGTTTAAAATAAAAATAATTTTCTTTGTTGTGTAATAGATTTTATTTAAAACTAAAAACAAAACAATAAGTACCATTATTATTATTATTATTATTATTAATAAACTCCTCGCATTATTTTTAGTTTTTAGATAAATATTTTTTTCTTTTAGTAAAAACTTCGCATTACGTTTCTTCCTTAGTAAACTCCTCGCATTATTTTTATTTTTTAGACAAATATTTTTTATCTTTTAATAAATTCCTCGCATTACGTTTCTTCCTTAGTAAACGTCTCGCATTATTTTTATTTTTTAGACAAATATTTTTTATCTTTTAATAAACTCCTCGCATTACGTTTTTTTCTTTAATAAACTCCTCGCATTATTTTTATTTTTTAGACAAATATTTTGTTTCTCTTAGTAAAATCCTCGCATTACGTTTTCTTCCTTAGTAAAATCCTCGCATTACGTTTTTTTCTTTAATAAATTCCTCGCATTACGTTTTTTCTCTTAATAAATTCCTCGCATTACGTTTCTTCCTTAATAAACGTCTCGCATTATTTTTATTTTTTAGACAAATATTTTGTTTCTCTTAGTAAAATCCTCGCATTACGTTTTTTTCTTTAATAAACGTCTCGCATTATTTTTATTTTTTAGACAAATATTTTGTTTCTCTTAGTAAAATCCTCGCATTACGTTTTCTTCCTTAGTAAATTCTCGCATTACGTTTTTTTCTTTAATAAATTCCTCGCATTACGTTTTTTCCTTAGTAAAATCCTCGCATTACGTTTTCTTCCTTAATAAATTCTCGCATTACGTTTTTTCTTTAGTAAATTCCTCGCATTACGTTTTTTCTTTAATAAACGTCTCGCATTATTTTTATTTTTTAGACAAATATTTTCTTTCTCTTAGTAAAATTCTCGCATTACGTTTCTTCCTTAGTAAATTCCTCGCATTACGTTTTTTCTTTAATAAATCTCGCATTATTTTTATTTTTTAGACAAATATTTTCTTTCTCTTAGTAAATTCCTCGCATTACGTTTTTTCTCTTAATAAATTCCTCGCATTACGTTTTTTCTCTTAATAAATTCCTCGCATTACGTTTTCTTCCTTAATAAAATCCTCGCATTACGTTTTTTTCTTTAATAAATCCTCGCATTACGTTTTTTTCTTTAATAAATTCCTCGCATTACGTTTTCTTCCTTAATAAAATCCTCGCATTACGTTTTTTCCTTAATAAATTCCTCGCATTACGTTGCTTCCTTAGTAAATCCTCGCATTACGTTTCTTCCTTAGTAAAATCCTCGCATTACGTTGCTTCCTTAGTAAAGTCTCGCATTACGTTGCTTCCTTAATAAAATCCTCGCATTACGTTGCTTCCTTAGTAAACGTCTCCCATTATTTTATGGATAACCTTCTCGCATTATTTTTAAAACCCAATCCAAAAACCAAAAAGGTCTCAAAATTGCTTTAGGTTCAAAAAACCACTGAATCCATAACATATTTTTTTCGGTAACATATTATATTTTATTTTTCTAACAAAACTCTACTTTCTTGATTTCTTTTCCTAAGTATAATATATGAAACTTATCTTCAGCAACCAATTTAGAACTGATATATTTAAAATTAGAAGTTTTTACTTCTCTAAGTTTCTTTCCTGTATCACTGAACTGGGGTCCTAAAATTGTACCTTTATTGTTTATACTTGTGTAATAGCCCATAGATTCATAAAATAAAGGATTAAAAACGCAACTTTATCTAAAATATGGGTATAAAAGAGTTTATCACAAGAGATCCCATTCCTAGCATAGGATCACAATCTTTACCATCATTTAATTTATTGTTTATTGTATTAAGTAAGTTTTTGAACCATTCTGAGTCTATAAGCGTTTATTGGCTAAGCTCTAAATTAAATATCTAGATTTAAGATGAATATTGAATAGAAATTAATTTTAAAGTTATTATTATTCTATAAATAAACAATATATTATTAGATAATCTGACTTCTTACTATAATTTTTTATTATCATATCTCTCAATTAGTGAAAGAAAGTTTAAGATAGGTTATTTTCAAAGTTTTTACTATACAATTATTTGTGTTTCTACACATATTGAGTTTTAAAAAAATAAATTTAAATTAATTAATTACTAGTAGCAGATCAAAAACCTAAACATCGATAAGATTATCTTTCTCTTTACTAAAACCACTGAACTGCCTAGTGAGAAGGAATTGTTTCCATATATCTATACTATTAGTATTATAATGATATTAATAATATTATTCATTTCCAAAAAAGTTGTTTTCTAGGAAAACTACACCTGGTCTATTTTGTATTAATTTTATAAACATTATTAAGTTCTATAAAAAAAATTAAAGTTATATTATCTATTAAATAATATCTAAACTTTATATATCAAATTTATTAAATTATTTCTAATTCTCTTACAAAAATAATATTCTAAAAAACACAAAACCTTCTGATAATGTATAATTTAATTTCAATAACATTAGTGACTATAATATTTTATTATATATTCACGTACATTACAGTTTTAAAATTTGTTTAAAATAAGTTTTATTTATTTATTTTGATAAAAGTTTTAAAAAATAATCAAAAATAAATGATATTAAATTAGTGTTTCTATAACAAAAACACTTATAATGAAGACTTAAACAAAAGTTATTTTTTTTAATTTCACCTGAAATTTTAATCAATCATAGTATTAAAAATATTCTTCTCATACTCTAAAAATTATTATTTTAGTCTTAAAAGTATAGGGTTCAAAAACTTCTAAAAATAGTAAAAACCGTTTGCATTAAATATTTTATTGTTGTGAAATTAAATTTTATTAAAGATCAATAATTTTTGATTTTTCATTAAATTTGAAAAAAGAATTCTATTCCTTTATATGAGATAAGAAAAAATTATAATAGAAAGTTTCTATAGTGAATAAAATATAGAATTCATATTATTATTATTATCTCTGAAATAACTAGAATATAGTTAATTAGAAGATTTAATTATTAATATATCACTTATTGAAACTATAATTTTATAATGGAATTTTGGTTAAATAACAATAGAGGATGACCGGATAGATGATGATGATGATGTAAGATGAGTTTTAACTGAAGCTTTCATAGCTATATAGAATAATAAAACACATAAATTTTTATAATTTAGTGAGTAATAGTATAATAGAAAAAACTTATAGTGTTAATAAAAGGTTTTATATTTTTTTATTTGTTTAATAATTTTTTTGACCAAACCAAACTCTTTTAAAGGTGTAATTCTTTCAATAGACTCCTTAAAAAATAAAATTTCTTTAGGAAAACAAAAAAACCTAACATCGGGAGTCAGTCTTTTTTAAGTTTCTATCTAATTTTTATTACAAAAACTTGTATTTCAGCACTACATCTTTCTCAAGTTTCAAGAAATAGATGAAGCAATTCCTTATAGATAAGTCTAATACAAATAGTTTTGTCTATTACTTCTTGATGAGACTTAGGAAAGTACTCTAGATTATATTTGTATTGGGGGTTAAAGATTTACACCCACGACCTACTATAGTTATAGTTTTAGTAACGTCATGAATTTATAAAAGAGCCAGTAAACCAGAAATATTAATTTATTGATCATAATATCACTTCAATACTAAACTCCTCAAGCCTTTTCTGCTTGTCAGTAACTTCACTACTTAAGTTTATGTTATTTTTTTTTAAATTTAAGTATTTTAACTCATCAAAGTCAAATATATAATTGAAAATAGACTCGTCAAGTTTATTATTCTCTAGAACTAGTCTTTCCAACCTAGAATGTGATGTCAAAGGTAGTATAGAATTAACTTCTAATTCACATCCTATTAAACTTAGTTCTTTCAAGCTAGTAATTTTTGAAATCACTATAACTTCGTACTCGCTTATGTTATTATAGTTTTCGATATGTAGATGCTGTAAACGTGTAAGTTTATGTAAATCTAATAAACTATATTTTTTTAGATTCATATCATATAAAAACAAAGTATCTAAGTGTTTTAATCTACATATTGCACGTAGATCATCAAAACTTAAATTCTTTTCATGGGATATATTTAGACATTTTAGGTTAACTAAATTTTCAATTCCAATCAGACTTTTTTCTTGTAATTGACACTCATAAAATCTCAAAGTTACTAGGTTTTTCAATTTCAAAATGTATTCACAGTTTTTAATATTTATTGAAGAACATAATACGAAATCTAAATCTTCTAGATTTCTATTTTTTTGTATATTGGCCATATCATATTTTTTCTCTAGTTTGATCTCATTTAATTCAATATTAGTAAGGTTGTTTAATTTATTAAATATCAAGTCTAAATCTTTACTAGTTAGTCCTTCAGAACCGTGGAAGCTTAATTCCTCTAAAGTGGTAATATTAGTGATATATTCAACATAAACAGACTTCATTTTATTATAATGAATAAACAACATTTCAAATTTTTTAACTGTGATAATGATTTATAATCTTCTACTGATAGTTTTTTATTGTTACTTATATCTAAAAAAGTAAGGCTTTGTAGATTGGAAATATTCTTAAGTGATCCTCCTTTTAGATTACAATTTATAAGGCTTAAAGATGTTAGACTTTTTAGTGATAGAATGTTATTAATATCATTCATCGTTAAGTTGGTAGTACCACTCAAACATAATATATTCAATTTTGTGAACTTATTAATCTTCATAAAGGTGTCTGGAAATATGGAAATATTGGATAAGTCGAGAGATTCTAGTTCGTAAAATGCTTCTTCATTTTTTTCGTATTTCCTCATATCTAATTGATTAGTCTTTAAACAAATCTTCAATAAAAACTCAAGACTATCTTTTTCTGTTTCACCTTTCTTGCCGGATAACTTTTTATCTGATGTATGAAATGAAAGAGGATTACTTCTTGCACATTGGATGAACTCTAATAAACATAGTAAAGATGCAATGACTTTATAACACTTTATGTAATCCATAAACATATGGTTTATAAAAAATAAATATATTTATAGAGCTGTATACGTGTCTATTCTTTTTTTGTATTTTTGTTCTCTTAGTATTGAATACAATTATTATTAGTGTAGATATCATTTTTATAATAACTTTAATGGCATGTTTTATTGATTAAAATATTTCTTAGCTCTTTTCCAAAAATAGAATTTCTATTTTAAGGACTATTTCTGATTTTTCATAAATGTAAATAAAACTTTAAATTCTTAATTGTTTAGAATAATTTTATAACATCATCTAATAAATAACGAAATTATAGAAAGTAAATTCTATACTTAATTATTCTACTACAAATTATATGGTTAGAAACTCATTTATATTATTTATTGCTATTATCTATCCTCACATAGTCTTTTTATAACAAACACTATAACATTAAGAAGAAGATTAAATTAACTTAACAATTCTATTACTTTAAAAGCATTAACACAATAAAAAGTAGATAATTCATAGTTTATCCACTTTTTGACGATATAGAAATAATTGATTTACCGAAATAAATATAATAAATAAATAAAAATTTGTATATAAATTAGAACTATTGTGTTATAAATTATTATAACAATGAACTTGTAACATTAAGTTCTTACTTTATATTCTAAAAAGTGCCCCCTACTTATAGACTAACAATTAGAGGATCGTGATTCTTATATATATTTTAGTTCACATCTTTTAATCTGAATCTAAACACCTAAAACAATCATCTTATAAGTGAAAGATATTCGTAGTTAAACTAAGTCTGAATGATTTTTATGAAGTACTATCACTATTGATAGACTTTGTCACAATAAATTTCTAATATCTATAATTCTGCAGCAAATCAAGCTTTCAATTATAAATTAACATAAAAGACTAAATTTTTTTTATTGTGAATTCAGATTTTACAAGTCTTCAAGAGTGTATTATAAAAGTTTATCTTAATTATTTGGTCCTATTTTTATCTGTTTTATAATATTCAAATGGTTTGCTTCTATTCTTTAAGGTTAGATTGTTCTTAAAAAATATTCAATGAAAGTGGTAAATCATAAATAAATAATGACTTCTGTTAATTTTTACTTTACTAACCAAAGTATTTTAATAGCTAAATCATACTCTATAGAAACAAAAAAGAAAGAGTATGTTCATAAATCCTGTCCTATTTAATATTGAAATATATGGGGAGATTTCACTAGCATAAAATGTGTTTTTCATAGAGAAAAGTATAAACTAATGTGTATTAGATAAGTGTATGAAAAAGAATTAATAAAAAAACAAATCGTATTTTTTATAGTAAACGTCAAAAATGTTCTCTTTTTCATAGTTTTTCTGAAAATTTACACCATCGCCTATTGAAGTAAAAGTAGGTAATAAAGCCTTCCATTTACTTATCCCAAATACCTGTCTTATATTATCTTTCAATCCAAGATTTTAATTATTCAAAACTCTCCTATCACTAATGTAAACTTGACTAAGGATAGCTCCTTCTTGAAAAACAGATATCTTACTTAAATCTCCTTCCAAATAGGAATTCAAGGCATGATATTCTATCAATGTTTCATTATTAGATAATAAATATAAATGAAATATCAGTAAAGACACTACAATAAATAATTCTATACCACTTAATGATAAAACAACAATATAATTTACTAGTTTTTCGTTATCTAAAGATACAATAAGGAAGTCTATAAAAAAAATTGTAATTTTAAAAACATCAGCTACTAAAGTAGCTAATAATAACACAAGAGAGTATTTATAATTAACAAAGTTAATACAAACACCAAACCATACACAATGATGATCCATTTTAAAGAAACATCGATCACATATAGAACAATGATGACTTCTGGGTGGTTTATAATTTTTACAACGACCACATATTCTATTTTTTCTTTTTGTTCTCATTTCTATTTCTTCTCTTATTATAGAGTTGAATTCATCGTAATTGTTATTTTCCTCTTGTACTTGAACATAAGGATATCTATCAATAGTTGAAGAGTCTTTTTGAATGTTAATTTTTAAATAAAGTATTAAAATGTATAAAATTAATGTTTGATAAAAAATCAATTCAATTATTGAAATTACATTTCTTAACCCCCAAATGTCTAAAATATGAATACTGATAAATGTATAATAACAATAGATTGTCTTTGCTGGATATAGAATTATTAGAAACAGGTTTAATTTTTTTAGAAAAGTATTTAATTTTATAAAATTTGTTTATTTAAAAATCTTTTATAAAAAAATATGAAACAATTGAAAAAGCGTTTTATAAGATTTTCACGATTTAAAATCATTTTTGAATAATAGAAAGAACTTTAAATACCTTTATCAGTTTCATAAAATCAATGTTTAAAGATACTCAACAGTTTGAATTCTAATAATTAGAAATTTTAGATTAATTTATTTATCAAAAAAAAAATGTAATTGAATTAAAATATAAGTTTATGTTCTAATAATAAGGAATAATACCAGTATTCATTTATTATATAATAGAAAACAAATTGGTGGAATATATATTTATTTCTTATATTATAGTAAAACCAGAACTCGTCTAAGCTAAATATACAAATGAATTATTAACTAAATCATTTATACTAAAATACATTTTATATTTTAATATAGTCATTCAGAGCCAATTTACGATTTTTTACTTAATAGAACTAATAAATAAGCTTTTGCTATATTTTATTAATGTATGATTGAATAATTTCTGTTTCTATTCAAAGAATTCTTATTTATTTAGCATAATAAATGTTAAGAATACCTTTTAAAGATTTTATTAATCTACTAAAAATTATATAGAAGAATATATTTTAATATACAAAATAAAGATTACTATAAAAGCTAAAATAGAATCTCATATAATTTTTGTATGTGGTAATTAAAAATTTCAAAAAAAAAATAGGAATTTATTTTAAAAATGTTAAATAATACAAACATTTTAGTGTGGTTAATTTAAAACTTTGTATAAAAACAGAAAAATATCGAAAAAATAAATTATTTTATAATATTTTATCAAACTCACAATTTATAAATGAAATTTAATAGTTTTATTAAAGCAATGCTTTTAAGGTTAAATAATTTAAGTAAAACTCGTAAATATACTACAAACAATCAATTATAAAAAATTTGATTAATTCTAGTCTATTGATTGTACTTAGTGTCAACAACTTTTAAATATTAATGAAACTTAAAATCTAATTAAAAAAATCTTAATTATGAATTTATTAAGATTGGTTTAATCTACAACTGAAATAGTATATTATTATTAATTCGTTAAAAACTTAAATTTTATAAGAACAATGTATTTACATTTTGTTTATTTATAAAACTAAATCTGTATATACTATTTAATAATTGATAAGTTTTGATTTTTTTGCTCAACTAGATTATCAAAGACATATTTATTGTTATTATTATGTAAACTTTGTCATATGCTATTTATGAAGACAAAGTTCCTAAAATATAATTCAATATCATAAAAGTAACAAATAATATACATTTGTTTTAGTACACTGCTTATAAATTCAAACAACTTCAGAAAACTAAAGGTGGCTAACGTCGTAAGTCATGTCAGTTCAAATTTCTATCTAAAATTTAAACCTTATAATTCATTTAATCTCTTTAATAATGTACTCTTAAATACCTTATGACCAGCTGGATGAAGAAGAAAAATAACGATGAAAGATAGAAAAATAAAAAACCACACAGATCCCCTTATTAATAAATTAACGAGGCACGTAATTAATTGATAGATGAGTAACAGTTTACTGATATAAACACAATGTAATGGTGATACTCCTCTAGAGTATTAATTAGGATTTTATTATCATAGTCATCTATTTTTTAAATTATAAAATAAAAATAATATTATTATAAGCTAAACATTTTATTCATATTTTATTAGATAAAATTAATGTTAAAGAAATCCACTTTATTAAAACAACCAAAACATGGATGTTATAGTCGCTCCTAATTTATAATTTAACCTCAATACCATGTTCTTTACATATTTTAGCTTATTTTTATTTCATCAGTCCGTTTAATACCACAATAATCGATACTTAAGTATTTTAAGTTTTCAAAGTCTAGTACATAATCAAATAAGATGGTCCAAAGTTGTTACCTCCTATCCATAACTCCTCTAATCTATTAAGAGATGTCAAAACTCGAATAGATTCTAATTTTATTTTAGAATCTGTGAGTGCTAAGGTTTTTAAGTTAGTCATTTTAGAGATCATCGTTATTTCATATTCACTTATAACTGGATAGTTACGAATATTAAACTTGTAATTTTGTAAGCTTATGTAAATCCAGTAAACTATTTTTTTGTAAATCCATATCATATAAATATAACCTTTCTAAGTTTTTTAATTTAAAACTGAACGTAAATCATCAATAACTAGGTTCTTATTACGACTTATACTTAAGCGTTTTAAATTTACAAGTTTTTTCAATTCCTATTAGACTTTTTTCTTGTAATTGACAATCTATTAAACTTAATCTTTCTAAGTTTACTAAATTTAAAATATATCTTAAATTTTCTGTTGTTATAGGTGCACAAGACTAAAACATAAAGTTTTCAACTCAGCATTTTCTCTATATTCGATATATTATATCCTTCTTGATTTTAATCCATAAAACTTAAATAGGAGAGTTTATTTAATTATTAAATATCATGTCTGAATCGTGTGTAGTTAGACCTGTAGATTGGTATAGATCTATCCCTTCTAGAGAATTAATATTGGTGATGTATTCAATAAAAATACTGTTCATTTTATTAAAGCAGAAGATAACTTTTCTAACTTCTTAAGATTTGATATTGATTGATAATCTTCAGCTGATATTTTTCATTCTTATCTATTTTAATACACTAAATTTTTAAATTCGAAATATTTTAAGCATTCCTGCTTTTAGATTACAGTTTTTAAATACAGATTTGTAGATTTTTTTAATAATAGAATACTATTTATTTCATTAGAAGTTAAGTTTTTGTTTCCTTCTAATACCAGCATTTTCAGTTCTGTTAAATCATGAATACTTATAAAAGTATTTGGTCGTGTTTAAAGTGGCGTAAATCAGATTTTTAATGCATAAAATGCCTGTTATTTTTTTCATCTTCTTTAATGCTCAGTTGTTGGTTCTCAAACATATATCTATAGCTTTCTATACTATTATTTGATGTTTTTTTCTTATTGAATGAACTTTTATCTGAAACATGAATGAAGGTGGTACTCCTCCTTCAGCACAATTAAATGTCTTATTTGATATGATATAATTGCAACAAGAATAAATACTTTGATCATCTTTAGCATATGGCATAATTTTTTAAAAATATTTAAAGTATCTTTTAGTAAAAACACGTGTCAATTTTATATACTACAATAGAATATTTATCTTTTTCGAATTTAACCATAAAATTTGATATTTATCATTATAGGAAAAAGTGAATTACATTAATTTAAAAAAAATTATACCTATCAAATTAATGAAACTATAAAAATTGCTTGGAAATTTCAATATATAGATAATTGATCGCTTTCTATATAAAGATGCTGATTGAAAATTTATATGTTATACGTTATAATTGGATCTTAATTAACTTTACAATTTCTATAAAAAAATAATTCTCTAATTTTAGGTTTTTTTTGTAATAAAAACAGGTATCCTGTTTATTTATTTTATTGTAAATAGGACATATTAAAACTCAAATACTCACAAAAGACTTGTTTAGACATATTTTCGTCATGTTTGATTTGATGGTTTACTTTTCAGTAATAAAATAATTATTAAGTAAATTAAAAGAGACATAATAAACAATTATAGCATTTAGCTACGATTAAAATAAAATGGGACTCTTCTTTTTTATAAAAGTAATGGAAAAAGATATACTTTGATCCTAATAAGCAAATTCACTAACATAAAAAACACGTAATACCATGGAAAAACTAAACATTTATCATTTTAATCAAAATGTGTAAATCTTGGTGTTAAACCCCACTTAAGAGTGTTCTTCTATACTGATTTTATATATTAAAAGTTTATATTTCTTATGTCTGAACATATCAGTGGTAGAAAACACTGCTGGTATTTGCATATTCAAAGAGTGGCAATAACTGCAATTTTATTGCTATTTAAAAAAATATAGAGTTTATTAATACAAAGTATAGATAATCAATAAATAGTGGCACCTTGGATTCGAAAGTATTACTTTGAAAGAAATTCTAGTATTTGAGATTTTATTAGAGGTGTATGAAATTTAAACAGTAGAAAAACATATCGCATATCCTTGGAAGTTTTGAAGAAATAATAATTTTTAATATTTTTTATCTGAACCATATGTATCAAGGGTACTTTGAAGTTTATATTAATGACTGGTATAGGTAAACAATTGGGCAGATTAACACTAAAATTCTTAAGAATGATTAAGGATACTTCAAAGACTATATTAATAAATACAATCTTTTTAATAATGATAAATAATATATATAAAGTGTTATAAAATTGTATGACATTATACTACAAACCATAATAATAAATAATAAACACAGCGATGGAATCATACAGTATAAAATAAAATACCAGGTAGAAGTACAGAAATATTAACTCTTATTGGGATACAATGATTGGAACAACATAAAAATGAGTTTTGGCTCAAAACACATATCGAAGGTTATAGACAACTAATTATATGCTATAAACATTGAAAGTTAGAATCTCCTGTCCGTAACTTGGATGAAAATATGATATAGTATGTGTGGAAATACATAAACAGCTGTTTATTCAAAAAAGAAAAGTGTAAAATAATAAAGTCTATTACTCAAGAGATGGTCGCTCATATATAATAAGATTTACATAATAACATAAGCTAAATCCCAGTCCAAGGGAATACAAAGGGAATAGCAAAGTTTATAACCAGAGGTTCTTAACACTGCTTTTTATAATATTATAAAAATAAAGAAAAACTGGTTGTTTCTATGATTAATTGTTTATTTATTTATATTATTATCATAATTAGATTAAAAATGTTCTATATACAATTACAAACGTCAAACTTTTAAGATAAATAGGACCCTTAATAAAGTATACTATAAATTATTGATTTATGTTCAAAAACATATACAATATAATAGGATTTGATCAAAAATTTGTTTATTTATTTATTTATCCACTAATAATAATATTTCTAAATAGAAATATACCTTAATACGAGTGATTTATAGATTCTATATACTTTACATAATAAATCTAATTAGAAAAGAATTTAAACTAAAATTTGATTTTTAAATATTTCTACAAGTTTAATATCATTATTCACAACAAACATATAAACTATACATGGTTTGAAAGTATAAGTCTTAATATAACTTCTTCGCTTTTTTTATTATTATTATGTTTCTTGGCATTTGGAAAGAGACGAGTACTCTTATCAATTCTAAATAGACTCTATTTTGTTGTTAAAGCCTCAAAAAGTTCATTATTGTTTAGTTTGATGGTTCGTATTTATGAAGTTCTTTGTCTTTTAATGTTTATTTATTTTCTGTTTTGGAAGTGAATTTTAAATTCGCCTATTTATTCCTTTTATACAGTTTCATTATAGGTTTTTCGGGGCTGGTTTGAAATTCTGCCTACCTTAGGGTAGGCAGAATTTCAAACCAAAGCACTTTTTTATTTTTATTTTATTGCCCCTTAATGAATAATTTTAATATGGATGATTTATATTTTAGAAATAATAGTGAACTAATTGACTTTTTTGTTGATAATCATATTTTGTCGATCTCTAAAGATTGCATATGTGGTAATGATATGAAGCTTATCCCAGTTTCTTCTGTTACTGGTACAAAATTAATCTTTAGATGTAAAAAGAAAGGTTGTCAAAAAAGAAAAGGTTTAATATCTTTTAATATTGACTTTAGTAAGATGCTTCGAATATTATATCGCCTTATGTCGTCATCTACATATAGAGATGTACAAAGGGAATATGATGTTTCTAAAAGTACTGTTTGGGCTATCAAAAAAGCCCTAGAAGGTGTATATCACAATCACCTTGAACAGTATCCTAAAGCTATTGGTGGACCTGGTGTTATTGTTCAAATAGATGAGACATGTATATGTAGAAAGAAAAAGATTTTACTACCAACAAGTACTCCTGATGATATAAAGGACACTGTTTGGGTAATAGGAGCCATGGAAGAATCTGGCCATCAAAATTTTATACTATGTAATATTCCAAATAGGAAAATCAATACACTTTCGAGCATTTTAGAAGGAAAGATAAGGGTAGGAAGTATATTAAGAAGTGATGGTCATCCATCTTATCCTGGTGTTGCTAGAAACTTGGGGCTTATACACCAGAAGGTTGATCATGACAATGGATTTAAGTCTATTGATGGAGTACACACGAACAACATTGAGGCTCTTTGGTCAAACTTAAAAAGATGTCTTAGGAATGAAAATGGAGTTATGAGAAGTAATCTAGAACATTGGATAAAGACTTACACTTTCAAAAAAAGATATTTATTTAATGCAACAAATGAGGAATTTAATTCTATTTTTATTGAAATATGTAAGAAATTTTTTAATAAATAATTTTTAATAAATAATTTTTTAAAAAAAAATTTAAAACATAGGTAGGTACATAGGTACCTACCTTAGGTCGAAAAGTACACAAGGGTACTACCTTATGGTAGGCAGAATTTCAAACCAGCCCCGGTTTTTCTATAAAAGCTTCAAAATTTGTTTTTTTGATAATGTTAACCTCTATCTCAAGTTTTTTATTTATGTATTCTTTTCTAAACCTTAACACTTGTTTTATTTTCTGTTGTAATATTCTGTTCATCATTAAATTGTCCAAGTTTTTTACTTATATACTCTTTTTAAATATCTACTTTTGTGATGCTATCTGTCTCTTTAATATGTATAAGTTGTATTATTAATATTTATTTATTTAGTTTGTTGGATTATTGTGTTTCGTTTGTAATAAATAATAATACCTTAATAATTATATTTTTTAGAATTTTTATATTTGTTATTGTTTATATTTATATTTATAGTATTTTCTGAATATAAAACTTCTTAATCTATCATAAATTTCTGTTGATCATAAAAATTAACCTCACTATTGCTAAGCTTAAATATTAATTTATTTTCAATAAAGTTTATAGTTAGTTTTTATTATACTTGATTTACAAATAGACCTTTATTTATCAGAAGAAAGTTTTTAACATAAATGAATCTGAATAAATAATATTATTTAACATAAATTTAATAAACAAGTCATATTTACTGTATCAATTATTTGTATTCACATTTTAAGAATTTTTAATTCATCAGAACGTTTATTGCTTTTCTTTTTTATTATCTTTCTTGAATTAATTTTATTATTAAATACAATAATTAACTATTCATATAAATGTTTATAGAAAAGTTCTTAAAGCTAATTTTAAATACTCTTTTTATTTTTTATTGAATTTACATTAATCAAGCCTTATAATTAGAATATAATTTTTATTAAATTCTAATATTTAATCTAATTCCTCTTATTTTAGATCCATTCAGTTTTATATAAATAAAATGTCAGTATTATATACTTTTTTAGTATTTAGGTAGATCGATAATGCTTTTAATTATTGAATATAAGTTTGATTAAATCTATCTATCTTTGTCAAATACAAATTCAATCTAAGTTTAATAATTCTATTTTACTAAAAGGGTTGTTTATATATTTTTGTGTGTAATATAAAGTAATCTTCAAACTTTTATTTTACTTCATTTTGTTTTATTTATCTACTATTCATATTTATTTAAATATATTTATTTATTTACTATTTAATTTTAATTATTTATTTATATATTTTATATTACAGTTCTATTTTCTTGAATTTCTTAATATTATATTGTAGTTAGATAAATTCTTCTTTATAAATTCATGACATTTAATTCTTCTAATAACTTTTTTATTTATTTAATTAGTAATTTAATTAATTATTACTGTATTACTATAAAGTTTAATATATCATTGATTAATATATTATACTGTAGCTTTTTATCTATTATTATCAAAATACTTTACTATATAAATTTCTTATAAGTTTATACATTTCAAATGTGATTAGAAATTATTGTATTGTTAGAAATGTATCTTTTGATATATAACTATAATCTTATTCAAAAAAATATATATTATAGGGTAATCTTTTTCTACGTTATATCAAAATCATTTAAAGTCTTAATCTCAAGTAACATAAATTGATTGAAACTATAAACTCTTGTTATTATAAAATAGGATGTTTTTTAAAGAATTTTATATCAATTGAGTTTGAAAAAGGATGCCTTCTGGTTTATATTGATCAAAACCTTCCCTCATAGTTTTCTTTTTCTTATTTAAATTTATAATACTTTTAATTCAATTTTACTTGAAAACGAGGTTTTAAGGTAGAATCTTTTAATATGAATTAATAGAAGTATCCTGTATTCAAATAGTAAAGCTGCTATTAATGATTTTTTCTATTAAATCATAATTCAAAAGAATAAGATTATGAATTTTTACAAAAAAGGGTCTACCTATTCCATTTTTAACTTTTAAATAAATTTATTATTTTATTTTATTTCAAGAACAATTAATCTAGGACAAAAACTCAGCAAAATAAGATAGTTGTTATATAAAATATTTAACAATATAAGTTTTTTTAAATTTATCACAACAAAAATCATTTCATTGTTTGCTTTAATCTAGAATTACTATTAATATACAATAAATTAAAATATTTCATAAGATATACTATCCTAGTAAAATATTTTACAGACAAGAAATATGTTTTTTTTGATATTATTATTGGTAGTAATCATAAGTTATTTCTAAAAGAATGTTTAATTTTTTTAGACAAAAACAATTTAACAATAAAACCTTCATTTTAGTGATATAGTATATGATTTTTTAAAGCTTTAGTCTATTAAGATTTTAAGAGTGTATTAAATCAATATTGCTTAAGTTAGGTTTTTCTATAATATAATTTATTTTTTATTTTTTTATAATCCATAAAATTTATATTTAGACTCTTCTTTTTGTTCATTTATTATTTAAATCAAAATTCAATTTTTTAATTCAAACTTTTTTTTCTTATCTTCTATAAGTATTATTATAAGAGTTGATTATAATTTAATGGACTATTTTCTTGTATTTAATTAAAATACAGCTTTTTTGAATTTATAAACAATTTTACTCTCTTTTTTGAAAATAAATTATAAATTTTATTAAATAGTCATTTCTAGCTTTTATAATTATATATCTTATATAAATATTTCCTGAAAATAAATTATGATTTATATTAAATAATCATTTTAAATTCATAAATAGTTATAATACTTTCTATAGAATACTCTCTTAATATAAGTTATAAATTTTATTAAATAATCATTATTTATTTATTTATTTAAACTTTAAATTCTACTTCTTTTTAGAATAAAACAAAATTTGAGATTTAACTATTTATTTATTTGGTCAATAAATCTATGTTTGTATTTCTCTACTTTTATATTTTAAATAAATACTAATAGCTGCTTTTCTAAGTGTATTTATTTATGAGTATTTAATTCTTAAGTAATAGAAAAATATCAAGAACAATGTCTAATGAATTTATAATATTTAATATTACTGACTTATTTAATAATTGAAGCGTCTAAATGTATCTATATTAATTAATTTTATAAGAATTTAGATTCTTTATCATCATTAGCCCTTATTTTATTGTTATTTATATATTATTATCAAAAAAGGACTTTAACGATTGTTTTTTTATTTCTGATAAAAATGAATATAATAAGAGAAAAAGGCTTTGTTTTATAAAAAAAATAAAACTTATTCTATATTAATCACTTCAGAGATGTAACTCTGTCTTATTACGAAATTATTATAATAAAATCCTAGACAGTATTTAGCTAAAGAAAATTAAAGACTGGCGACTTCTCATAATTTTAAAAAGAAAAATAAGATATTTTATAAAAACTAAAAATTTAAAAAATCTGTAGAATTATTTTGATATATAAGTCTTATATAATGATAGTTTTATAATTGTGGTTTATATTACAATACATATAATTAATTTATGGTAACATGTTTTTTATTGTTATACAAAAATAAAATTCAATAAAAACTATTTATTATAGTTCATTTATTTATTACAGGAAGTATAGCTATATATATTTTTATCTACTCTAATCTATTATTTATTCATAGTTTTATACTTATTTATGTATTCAATTATAATTTAAAAACAAAAAGAAAAGAGTTTACTATAAATTAATGAAAATTGTCCTGTAAAAGTTATATATATAAAGGAGTAGTCTATTTTATTATTTTTTTTATAAAATGTTAACTTTTAAATAGACATTTAACATATTAAAGAAAAAAATAGAATTTAGAATTTTATAGCTTTAATCTTTTGTAATAGTTCAATTCTATTTATTTATTGAAAATAACTCAAATTTGTGAAATCTGTTTTCTGAAAAAACTAAATTATTATATTTCAAAAGAATTTAATAACACATAGTTATTGATTTTGTTATTATTGTTAACCAAAAAAACTAAACATATTTTCCTTGTTTATTTATTTGTACTTTTAACAAACATTTAAAAATGATATTACGTAAATCATTTATAATCAAAATTGGTATCTCAGCAATTTGATAAATAATAATATAATTAGTATTTTCAGAAACTTTTTAAAGTTAAAATTATTGTCAATTTTGAGAATATAATATATTCTATTTAAAATATAGTGGTTATTAGTGTAACCTCACTTTCCAATACTATATTTATGAAAATATCATTTAAATAGAAATTGATGAATATCATCTGTGTTTTTATAACAAGAGCAGTAAATAAAATTTAAAAATTGAAAAATAAACTATTAATTGATTTTACTGGCTGTTTATGTTGCCTTTTTAATTTCTAAATTTATATCGAAGTCACATGCCCTAACATTTTCCAAATCAAATCTTATATTTTCTTTTTAATGCTAATCATTGGTTAATAAATAAATAAATGAAAATACGTAGTTATGATTTAAACACAGCAATAATTTAAATGATAAAAATAGTAAATTCATTTAGAGCTAAAAGAAACCATCTATATTATTCTCATAGTATTATATTTTCATAGAATGTGGATTAACCAAATTTTTATTTAAAATATATTAAACCAACACAATAATTGGTATTATCAAAATAGTAAAAAAGCCAAAAACATAGAAATTCCCAAAAAAAAAAGAAATTAATTTGTGCTATCAAAATTTATTAAAATCGAAATAATCATAATTTTAGTTTGAGCGAATTTTTTAAAAAAATACTGAGACTTTTAAATTTGGGGGGTTTCAACCATTAACCCCGTTCAAGCTAATTAGCATCTCAAAATAGTAACACATCACTTCCGAAATAGGAGAAGTTGATTTTTTATAAATGAAAATATAATGCCCCTTTATTATGCATTTCACTAAAAATAAAACCACTGGACGTTTTTTATTATTAACGATAATAATCTATTTTGGGTACATTACTTCTTACCAAAATAACAGCAATAATCCATCAAATACTTCATGTAGCCTAACTGAAAAAAAATCCGACTCATCAATCAAACATAAAATGGAATTACTGTCACTAAGAAATGTAAGTTACTATATGAATGAAATATTTAAGCTCTCGTCCCTGGAATACTTGAATTTATCTAGTTCAGAGCTTCAGTTTGGGTTTCCTATCAATACTCATTTTTGTCCTTATTTACAGGTTTGATACTTGATGAGATAAATAGCATGGAAAAAGAAAATTTAAAATATTTAGTTTTAAATAAATTCCTTAGGAAACTAAGCTTAAGAGGGGGTGATATTGATTATAATACTATTGAAAAGATATCTAAAATTATAAATCTCGAAGAACTAGATTTAGCCGAATGTAATATATCAAGCGGCCTTATTGAGCCTTTAGAAACACTTATAAGACTTAGAAAGCTAAATCTAAGTTATAATAAAAATTTAGATGATAAAGATTTTGTTGCAATATCTAAAATTATAAATCTTGAACAACTAGAATTATACCATTGTGATCTATCAAGCGGCCTTCTTGAACCATTAAAAACACTTATAAGACTTAAGAAGTTGAATCTAAGATATAATAAGAATTTAAAATAGCAAAGATTTTAAGGGAATATCTGGAATGATAAGTCTTCAAAAACTAAACTTACTCAATTGTAATTTATCAAGCGGCCTTATTGAGCCTTTAGAAACACTTATAAGACTTAAAAAGCTAAATCTAAGTTATAATAAAAATTTAGATGATAAAGATTTTAAAGGAATATCTAAAATTATAAATCTCGAAGAACTAGATTTAGCCGAATGTAATATATCAAGCGGCCTTATTGAGCCTTTAGAAACACTTATAAGACTTAAAAAGCTAAATCTAAGTTATAATAAAAATTTAGATGATAAAGATTTTAAAGGAATATCTAAAATTATAAATCTCGAAGAACTAGATTTAGCCGAATGTAATATATCAAGCGGCCTTATTGAGCCTTTAGAAACGCTTATAAGACTTAAGAAGTTGAATCTAAGATATAATAAGAATTTAAATAGCAAAGATTTTAAGGGAATATCTAGAATGATAAGGCTTCAAGAACTAGAATTATACCGTTGTAATCTAGCAGGCGGCCTTCTTGAGCCCTTAGAAACACTTACAAGACTTAAGAAGTTAAATCTAATATTTAATAAGAATTTAAATAGCAAAGATTTTAAGGGAATATCTGGAATGATAAGTCTTCAAGGACTAGATTTGGCCGAATATAATATATCAAGCGGCCTTCTTGGGCCCTTAGAAACGCCTACAAACCTTAAAAAGCTAAATCTAACTTATAATGAAAATTTAGATGATAAAGACTTTAAAGGAATATCTGGAATGATAAACCTTCAAGAGTTAAGTTTATTTGCTTGTGATCTATCAAGCGGCCTCCTTGAACCTTTAAAACACTTAAAAGACTTAAGAAGTTAGATCTAAGTTATAATAAAAAGTTAGATGGAAAAGATTTTTTGCAATATATAAAATTATAAATCTTGAACAACTAGAATTATACCATTGTGATCTATCAAGCGGCCTTCTTGAACCATTAAAAACACTTACAAACCTTAGGAAGTTAGATCTAAGTTATAATAAAAAATTAGATGATAAAGATTTTGTTGCAATATCTGAAATGATAAATCTTGAACAACTAGAATTATACCATTGTGATCTATCAAGCGGCCTTCTTGAGCCTTTAGAAACGCTTATAAGACTTAAGAAGTTAAATCTAAGTTATAATGAAAATTTAGATGATAAAGACTTTAAAGGAATATCTGAAATGATAAATCTTGAACAACTAGAATTATACCATTGTGATCTATCAAGCGGCCTCCTTGAACCTTTAAAAACACTTAAAAGACTTAAGAAGTTAGATCTAAGTTATAATAAAAAGTTAGATGGAAAAGATTTTGTTGCAATATCTAAAATTATAAATCTTGAACAACTAGAATTATACCATTGTGATCTATCAAGCGGCCTTCTTGAGCCTTTAGAAACGCTTATAAGACTTAAGAAGTTAAATCTAAGATATAATCAAAAAATTAGATAGAGAATATTTTAAAAGAATATGTGGGATGAGAAATCTTGAAGAACTAGATTTTTCTGATTTTGAGATATCGGCCGCCCGTCGTAAGCCCATATAAAAACTAATAAAACTTAAGAAGTTAGATCTAAAATATAACAGTATTCTAAATAACAAAGATTTTGAAGGAATATTTAAACTGCGAAAATTTGGGGTTATAGTCATTATATGACAACGTACCACGCACTTAACATTTAAAATAATAATAATAAATAACTATACGATTATATTAATATCAAAAAACAATTATTTATTAAATTCAGTGTCAAAAATTCCATTGGAGATATCAACATTTACTCTTATAGGATTACAGCAGTGTTGAATATGTGTGCCCTTAAGTTAAACGTTTGACCAGAATTCACAATTTTTCTACAGAGCTGGTTAAGTAACATGGTAAATTTTCATGACTTATTTTTTTATGTTTTTATATTAAATATACAGACACTTAGTAATCAAAAAAAAGTGGAATGTTTTTCTAGTGTTCTTGATGGATATCCCCAAAGATAAATTAAAAGGTCCTAAGATGTTGTAAATAATGATGAATAGTATTTAGAGTATTTTTATTAAAAAAATCAAAAGAAAATGCTTATTTGTTTTAATAACAGTGTTTTATATAACCTCCATTTGTCCTAGGTCTATACGCATCTATTATGAATACCATTAATTATTTTTTTATGCAAGTTCTGAAGTACTTCCTTTGAATTTTCTATTATATCTTTATTTTATTCGTACTTTTTAGAAGAAATTTCTCTATTGTCTTTTAAATTTCCTTCTTTATTGGATTTAAATCTAGTGACTGTGGTGGTCAATTCATTAATTCAACTTTATTCTCAATAAATAACCTATATTTTTGATTAAAAACTTGACATGATGTACTATCCTGTTGAAAACTGTACCATGAAACACTTTCATGTGGCATGTTTTTATACAAATTCTTATTATAAAACCTGTTTAGTCTATAGAATTAAGTCTTCTCCAACAAAAACCTACCTTTCCAAGAGTTTTACCATAATTGCTTCCCTCGAAACAAAAAAGGATGCTGTAACTTTTCTTCTTGCAATCTTCAGTTAGTTTTTCTCCATACATAATGTCTTCCATCAAATTAAAAAAGCTTAAATCGACTTTCATCATTCCAAATTATCTTATTCCATACTTAGCGATTGTAATTTATACTTTTTATGCCCAACTCTATTTACAAATTTTTTGGGTACTTATTGATTTCAAGACCTTTCTCTAAAATTTAACATAAGAAAAAAAATCTTAGATTCAAATCGAAATTTTAATAATTTAGATCGAAGACAAAATAACTATGAATAAATTCTTTATTTTTAGAAAAAATTGTGTGTTTATATTGATTTCTATATTATTAATACGATATTTTGGTGATGTTTTATGAATGTATTTCTAATACATTTTTGTATCTAAAGTTATTCTTATATTAAGTTACGGTGAATTCATGGTCTCTTATGTCATTATAATTATTAATAATAATAGAAAACTCTTCTATTGTATACTAATAATTTTTTTAGGGCTAATGAGTCTTCTTTCTCTATAATCTTGTTAAATCACTTTTCTTTATTAAAACATCAATCATTTTTATATTCTCGTTAAGCAACAGCACTTTTATGAATTTCTATGATTTAACCACTTCTTTAGATTATAGTTAAAATTCATGTGTAATTTTAAATCAAATTAGACTTATTAGTGTTTTTCAAAGTTATAATTTACACCATATTGTCCAAATATATCTATTATTGGTGTTTTATGAACAATTCGAAAATGTTAAAATAATTTTATTGAGACTTTTCTTAACTGAGCCGAGTCAGTACGTACCGAAACTGTCTCCTACCACATTTTTAATAAAAAAATCCAAATTAAGCCATCTATATTATGATATCCTACTAAATTTCTATAAAGTTTATGAATGACTTTTTAAAAATATTTAATTTAGTTAACGAAGTAAAAAAAGGAGTTAAACTAATAATTTCTCACAAGATTCAATCTCGTTATAGACACTAGAGAGTAATATAAAATTATTTTGAGTGGTTCCTGTTAACAAATTTTACCTATTTTTATTAAAGGTTTGCTTACGATTGCTAGACAATATTTATATTCAGTAAAAATTGTCATCTATTTAAAAAATAAATAATAATAAGCATAAAAGGGGCTTCAGAGTGACAATGATCTATAAAACTTGAACTCAAAGGGTGTTTTCCCTATAAAATTAGTTTATTTCTATGTTTATTAAATTAAAATACCCTGATTATGTTTACTTTTGTGTAGTGTATAGGTATAACCTTTCTATAAAAGATTTTTGCCTCTTTATATATTAAATATCCTTCATTATACTTTTATATGTAAATCTATTATATGTTTAAATTATACATAAAGTTTCATAAATAATTAACCTGATTATCATAAAAATATAATAAAATAATGTAAAAAAACACATATTAGGTGTCTGTTTAAACTATTAGGTAGACTATTTGGTTAAATTAGTATGGAATTATAATACACACATGCATAAATTAAATAAAAAAAATTATCTATTATAACGTATTAAATATTACTCATTGGATCATATTAAACATCAAAAACCAGTTTTGTATAAAATAAAAAATAATATGTCAGTAACTAAACCATTTATTTTGAATTTCAAATTTAACTGAACGATAAGACACAAAGTAAGCATTTCATCGCTTTTGATGAGATGTCTTTTCCATGCTAATTTTTTATGAAAACTTGTTCAGTGCGAGTTTTCTCACTTAATTAAATTCTATTAAAGATCAGCAGATTCTGATTTTTATCAACCCTTAAAAAAATATAATTAAAAGTTATTATTTGATATAAAGTATAGAAATCATTTTTTATTGTAGGAATATAGTAACTTAGAAATTATAATCTCGAAAAAAGTAGAATAGTAATTAACTATCGGAATATTCAATAATTAGTATATTGATAATTATAAATGTAATATTATGATGGAGTTTAGCTTAAATAACAGTAGGGAATGATCAGGTAGATGTAAGCTGTGTTTAAACATAAAAACTTTCTCAGCTAGATAGAATAGTAATAATATTATACTGACAATAAAAGTCTTTTATGATATATTATATTTGTTTTAGGACTTCTAAATCACAACGACACATTTTCGAAAAATTCATTCCTTGAATAGACTCCTAATAAACAGAAATAACTTCAGAAAAATAAAACTTGAGCATGGTAAATCACTTCTTTTACAAAAAACATTTAAATTAAGAAAAAAAAACAAAGTTTTTTATAAGAAACTTTCACAATAAAAAAACGCATAAAATGTAGTAACTAACTAGTTCCTTGTACATATAAAAAAGTAATCAGTATTTTGCAACTAATCTCAAATACTTCTTATCTTTTATTTTCTATTATAAAATCTAGCCAACAACAATTGCAGTTTTATTTAAGTTTATATTTGCTTCTGAGACTAACTCTATATTTTATAGAGATATCAAAAATTTATTCTATTGGTCTAAATTAGGTTATTCTAATTTATTATTTAATAATATATGTTTATAATCTTACATTAAAGTGAGTTTTTATCAACTTAACCTTAAATAAAGAGTCTATAAAGAAAGAAAGTATGAATATAAATTAATACAAATGTGATTTATTATAATTTATCAATAAACTCTATTACAGAATTTAAATATAATACATAAATTTTATTCTCTAAAACTACAAAATCTCTTATTTTTTCTTCTTTTATAACCTATTTGATAATTCAAATAGAAGTATTCGCAGATACTACTAAAAAAAATTTTTTATTATAATTTATTATATTAAATTTAAGTTCATTTAAAAATAATAAATCGTTTTCTGTTTTTTTAAATAATTTTTTAAAATAAGGTTTTTTATAGTAACAATTCTATTAGATTGAGCTCTTAAAGTTAAAAATTTACCAAAGAAGTTTAGTTTTAAAATATAGCTTTTTTAATATATTTATTGAATTAAATATAGGATGGTTTATAAAGGATAGAGTATTTTTATATTATAATAAAAAAATTCTTTCTTACTAAACAAATTACCATACATATTATTATAATAATTACTTGTATCTATTTTGATCTAAATTATTCATCTTCTATTAATTCCAATTCTATCTCTAATTTACTTACAACAAATACATTTACACTATTATCAATTCTTCCATTATAAAGTTAAATCTAGTGTTTAAAACTCTATCTAAATGTTATAAAACTTATCCTATTCTTATACTTTTTCTACTTCTATTTATCAATTTAAAGTTATTCTATTTAAAAAATCAAATACTTTCTTATAAGTTTTGATACTAATTAGAATAGTTTTTATTATTCGATCACTTGAACAACTGAAGAGATTATTATTTCTTAATTTTACTTAAAAAATAGAACCTCCATGTGCTTTTATATAAAAAGTTTAAAGTAATAAAGAGTTATAATTTTTTTAACACCAGAAAGACCGGCTACAGCAAAAAACGACATTTTTTCTATCTCTACCATTATACTTGTTATTAATAATATAACTTGCTTTGTTAGATCCGATTTAAACGTTAAAGAATTGTTCATCAAATATAAATAATAGAAAAAGTAGTTTTATATAATATTATTAAATCTACTTTAATGGTTTCTATACTTATCATTTTATTTTATCACTGAAAGTTTTTTTTTAATTAAAAAATAAATTTTATAAAGAATTAAATAAATATGTTTTTCTTAGGTTATGTTTTTTGAATACTCCACTTGATAATACGTAATTAAATTCTATTACTAACTTATTTGAGGATATTTTTATTCTTCTCTTTTTTTTAATGTTCGAGTAGTCAAGTGGTGTATCCCAATTTCGTTGTATAAAGAATAAAACATTAACTTATTCTAATTTATATATTAACTTAAATTTGCTTGTGATAGACCTATTTCTGACTCTATTAAATATTAACTATAGAAGTGTCGAGTTCTAGTTTATTAGGTTTGGTTTTTTATAATTTATATAAGTTTTTTCTGAAGTTATTATTTCACTGTTGATTATATGTATATTAAATAAGAAGTAAATGTATTAAAAAGGTTACTTTTTATGTGTTTATTTGTAAATATTTATATATAATATATTATTTCTAGTAGAATATATGAGTTCTTTTAGTATAGGATAATTATCTATTTGATTAGTATTTGGCTTATTATAACTCTACATCCTTATTATTATTTATAATTTGTTTATATTGTTCTAAAGAATGTAATTTTTATAGATTTTATATTCATTTATCTCTGTTATTTTCAATTCTTATTTGGGTTAACTTTTAGATTATTTATAAATTTTTTAGAATTTAAATATTCATTATTAAATGTTTTTTTATAAATATAAAAATTAAATTATTGTATTTATGTAAAACTTAAAATCTTTAAATTTATAAATTGAGAAAAATATATGTTTTTAAAAAAGTGTTTTGTTAGGATCTATTTGGTAGTGATATATCTTATATCTAAAATAGGTAATGATCCTGATGGTATTTTTTTAAATATATTGGTGTTTAAATTTTAACTACTGTTTTTTTACTAAACCTATAGAAAGTTTTTGAAATTTATTTTGTATAAAAACCTAAAATTATGAGATAAAATAATTTTAAAAATATAAATATAAATAAGTTAAACTATGTAAATTTTATAAAATATTTATTTATTTATATACTAAATTTTTTATTCACTAAATAAATACTTTCTTTATATCCAAGTTATTACATTCATAAAAATATAATTAAAATTTTACGAGACCTCTACTTAGTCTTTAATAAAAAGTTATATAAAAATAATAATAGGGGTTAATAATTTTATAAAAAATTTCTTTTTACAATTATATACTTTCAAAAACTAAATATAAGTGGTATTTAGAATTAAACAAGCTTTTTTATTAAATGCATACGTTATTAATAACATATTATAATTTTTGATTTATTTATTTATTCATGTGAACTAATAATAATAATAATAATCATAATAAAAAGTTAAAAATTATTATTTCAATAGTTTTGTTTGTCTTTAGCTGTTAAATAAAAATATATTCTGGAAACGCTACTAACATTTAGTTCCAGTTTTCCAGAATTGCAATATATATTTAAATAGGTTTAAAACTTCCAAGGTTTAAAAACCGAACCAAAAAACCAACGATAAAAATATTTGTGCTTTAGGTTGTAAAGAGTCAAAAAGTACAAATTGGACTTGCACTACTACCATAAGTTTGATTTTTTTCCAGATTAAACGCAACAATATAATTTAAATGTATCTTCTATGAGTACAACAGATTAACTATATAATATAGAATAGTAAGATCTATATATAATATTTCTATTGAATAGGTAAGTTGATAAGATCAATATAACTGATATTAGAACTTTATATTTAATTTTATTAAGACAACAGGTAAAAATATTAATTAAAACCTAGAATTAAACATAGTAATCTTCTGTTTCCGAATAAGAAATTTTAAGTTTTTTGAATTTTATAATAAATCTGAAATTATACGCCGTTTACGAAAATGTTTCTGTATTTTTTTATCTACATTTTTAAAAATATTGGTTCTCTTAAGCACTTATTCATATTATTATATAAGAGTACACAAATAGTCTTATAAAATAGTCCATTCTCTAGGATATCTGAATATTAGATAAAAAAAAGTTGAGATTGGTTTACTTAAACACTTATTACATCATTATCAAAAGATTTTATCTACATAATAAGAAGTAGCTCTAAATTGTTTTTCTATCAGTCTGTTTAATTTTATATTGGTCTGTTAAAATTTGGTTTTCCTAGTTTATAATCAATAAAGTATAAAGTTTTTGTTAAATTGGCTCTTTTTGCTTACTTCGATTCTTAAATGATATTCCTCTCCAGAATATAATTTTGCATATATCATTTCTTAAAATTATATTTTTGAACGTTCTACTTTTGTGTTTCATTGAACTATAAGATATTTTACATTATATGAGTACACAATAATTTCACCGTTTTCTTTACTTTTTGTAACAAATATATTTTTTAATATTAGGTAAATTCAAATCCCTTTAAATAAATAAGTGGGTATTAAAATATTTGTAAATCATTTTCTTTAAGTAAAATCACAAAAATAAAAACATTTTGCTGTATGTCTTTATTCGGATATCTTCTAAAAAGTACTCTTAGGTTATATGTTAACTCTTAACAATCATTGATTTTTTCTATTAAATTACTAGGAGATTCATTTTATGATTGATATTTGATTTAGAATTTAAAAAATCTTAAAATCTTATAATTAAGTTTATATATGTAAAAAATAAAGACTTTTATATGAGATACAATTTGGAATGCAATAATTAAGGCTTATATACACTTCTTTTAAAAGGCAAAGATTTTAACGAGATATCGTTTTCTATTCTTTTAATATTGCTAAAAAAGAGGTTTTCAGAATTGGTATTTAATTAAAAATCATTAAAGTTTTCTTTTTAATTCTTCACATTAAGCCCGTTATCCTTTACTGTAAACAGTGTTTGACGTAGTTCTCGGTCGTATATCAAAACAATATAAGGTTTATCAACAACTAACTTTTCTGGGTATACTTCGCCGCAATTATAAGTAACTTCAGCAGCAGCAGCCCCCTCTATTCCATTTTCATCAATTTTAACTCTAACTTTCATGACAAATTTAGCAAAATCTGGATTAGGACCGCCCTGATAGGTCTCTGGAAACATTTTATTTAGGTCAATGTCTTCACAAACCTGATCAAACTTTGGAAAAATAAGTTTTATCATGTTATTTTCAAAAGCATCATGTTTCATTCTAAAATTACCTTCTTCACCATATGTGCAATTTTCGATAAATTTTGTATAGACTTCTTTCCATTCCTCAGCATTACTAACCAAAAACGTAGGTGCAATATAAATAGCCTCAAATCTATTAAGATGTCGTCTTTTTGTATCATCATTTAATGGTAAAATGAAGACATATATTAGTTTTTCTGGATCTATCATATATCTACTTACTTTTATATAGATCATAGAAGAATAAACGTAATCTCTGAATATCTTTTTACCTTCAATATTGGTAAATTCCATTCTCTCTTTCATAGGGGTTAACCCGTACTGCCATGTACCCTTAAAGTACAAAATGCTAAGATAAATTCGTGCACCCGGTTGAAGTATGCCTGATTCTTCTAATCTGTAGCCTATCATTCCATTTGTTAGTTGCCTGACGTAATCATCGACGCTCTTTATAATCGTTCCTACTTTTTCTGTATCATTAGAATGAGTATGTAATGATAAATAATTTGTAATATCTTCCTTTTTAACACGCTTGCTAATCATATCTTCTGCAGCTACTACAATAATATGAGATTTTGCCACTAAACATTGATCTTTGAAATATCCAATTCTTTCTTTTTTATATCATAAGAACAGGTTTTCAAATTTGGAAAAGCAATATCAAATTTGGAAAAGCAATATCTAATAAGCTATTTTCTCCAGTAAAGGGGTCATATTCACCAGCTAATGCTTGTGCTAAAACATTGTTAAAGAAACAAGCAAAGGAAAACAGCTGTTCTTCATTTGATGAATTTTTGAAAAACTCAATATTCTTTAATGTCACAGTGTGATAGACTATCTCGGTCTTATATAGTTTATCCATAGCAGTTCTGAGGTAATTTGAGGCTTCCACATTGGTACTAGTATTGGGTCGTTGCTGCTCTTCCTCTTCAGAAACAACTGATGATGAATTGAAGTCCAAAATATCTTCAGTAAAGTCAGATGGAGACAAGATGTTCTAACCATAATTTGTGAAACTATAAAAAAAATTTTCATGGGACTATTATTTTTCTCTTTTTTATATTTTTAACACGTATTTATTTCCAAATAGGTTTTTCAACAAATAAAAATGAGGTCAAGAGCAGTGTTATATTGATTTTTATATTCAATATTTTAAAAATAATTGGCTGGAGTACCAATCTGTTCTACCCATTGGTGTGTGTCAAAAAAAAAAATTTAACCCTTGTAAAATGAATAATTTTTTGAATAATGAAACATTAAAAACCTTATTAAAGAGTTTATTGTCCCAAAATTCCCCAAGATATTGTGAATTATGTAATGGTAGTGTATCTATTACACTAAAAAACAACCTTAACTTTACATATAAGTGTAAAACACGTTCATGTAGGAAGGAAAATGGTGTATTTAAAAATACTATTTTTTATAGAACAAATTACCTGCTGTTTTTTAAAGTAATATGGTTATGGTTGCGTAATTATAACATAGATCAAATCATAGAGATATCAGGTTCAAATAAAAAAACCATACATAAATTTATTAAGTTATTTCTACCTAAAATGGAAAAATTTTATCTAAAAGCATTTGGGAAGATTGGAGGTGAAGGTGTTGTAATTGAAGCTGACGAATCTAAATTTGGGAGAACTAAGTACAATGTAGGTAGGACTGTAGAAGGTGTATGGGTGGTTGGTTTAGTAGAAAAAACGGAGCAAAGAAAAATCATACTAGTTCCAGTAGTTAAAAGGGACAGTATCACTATGAACACAATATTTGATCCATATGTCAAATCAGGATCTGTTGTAAATACTGATCTTTGGAAAGGATACAGTAACACAAAGAAAATTACAAACATTATACTGTCAATCATAAGCAGAACTATAAAGATCCTATAACAGGAGCTCACACAAACACAATTGAGGGGAATTGGAGGACTATTAAAACTGAAGTACCTAATCATTGTAGAAAATTCACTGAGATTTTACCATATTATCAAAGTTTATGATAAAAAGATGGTTTTCAGACAATTATTTCGAGGTTTTATTAAAATTTTTGATTTGTTAATTGTTTTTTTGTAAAAATAAACAAGGGTTAAATTTTTTTTTTGACACACACCAATGGGTAGAACAGATTGGTACTTTAGCCAATTTTTTTATAAATACAAATATAGAATTTTGATAAAAACTAATTATAAAAAACAGATAAAAGTTACTTTAAATTGCTTTATTTAAAAAGAAATTAATTATTTTCATGAATATAACTTTTTTTGAAAATTTGTATATTTTTTGATTTTATGTTTTTATATTAAAACCACTAAGTTAGCACCCGTTTTAAAAACAGGTGGTTCAAAATAATAAACGAATAAATAAACTATTAACTATATAAACAATTTTCTACTTTATAATAACCCTTTGTAAACAACATTATCAATGTATACTTTCCCCTTTTCAATAAAAATTTTCAAATTATTGTCTTCTTTTACTCTAAAAAGAGCTACATATAATTGACCATGTGCAAAAATAGGCTGTGGTAAATAAAGAACAACTTTATCAAATGACCGTCCTTGTGATACATAAAATGTAACTGGAAGAGCAAATTTTATTAGAAACTGTCACCTTTTTAATACGAAAGTCAGCAGTGTTTCACTGGGTGCTATATCAATTCTTGATATAGCACAACACACAACCTTTATTATTACCTTTAAGTATTTCGTATTTAATTATATAGGCATGCATTTCCAGTATAACCATCCTGGTTCCATTAAAAAGTCTGTTTTTTGGATCTATATTTCTTAATAACATTACGATAGATCCTACTTTAAGTCTTAATTCATGATATTTGGTTGTTGTTTGTTTAGAAATTCAGTGGTATAATTATTCTTTGAGTCTTCATCATCTGAAACCACTGAATCAGAATTAAATAAACTCTTTCATCTTCACTAATTAAATTTGTTAAATCATTATTTATTTTATTTAAAAACTCGTTTTTGGTTGTCAAGATTACGCTGTTGGCTATATCATTATTATCTATTCTATTATCAAATATTTGTTTTATTAAATTTTGATTTTCAATAATATATCTTTTTGGTACTTCTATGGAATTTGTTTTTCCATGTCCAACTTTCATTAACTACTTATTGAATTTATTATTATTGATAGCTCTCATGTTTTCCTTTAATTTAATAATACTAACATATTTTCACAGAGGAAAACTTTTTATCAGGTTTTCAATTATATCATTTTTATTATCATTCACAACAACATTGTCAGTTTGTTTAAAATTACCACCGAGTAATACAGGTTTATTCCAAACAGCGGTAAGGATGAAAATTCCGAGACTTTTGTAAAATTATTAAAAAATTCAAAAAAGGTCTAGAGGTTTTAAAAGTTAAAAAACTCTAACTTTTATTTTTATCCTTCCATGCGCAATTTTGCTTGGTTTTTTATAAAATAAAGTGTAATGAGCTAGTATCAAGTAGATGACTTATCCAACTATTTAATAAGTGAGAATATAATATCTCATCTTATTGTTGTTCGACTTGTGATTCTCCTGTTAAACTCAGAAAAGATAAATTTAAAGCCGGATGGTTTTTTCTATATACGTATTAGTTTTAAAAGAAATTTAGCTTTAAAAAAATCATATTTAATGATAAAATAAAATACAACTAACAGACCTTTTTAAAATTAATTATATGCTTTTTACAAGAAATGAAAGACAGATATTGCTGAAAAGTCCCTAGGTATTAATAAAAAAATCTAATAAAATATATACTGTTCATAAGAAGGTCAATAAAAAAACATATGGACCCTTTTCGAAAGATTAGGAGAATATGGTGAAGTAGAGATTGACGAAACACTAATTAGTAAAAGGAGTATAACAGAAGGAAGATAACTGAACAGAAATGGCTTTGGGGAGCAATAGAGAGAAACACAGGCAACTTCTATTTAAAATAGGTTAAAATAGAACTCATCTTGTCTTAGAAATGTAATAAGGGACGCAATTAAAGAAGATTCCTTAGTTTTGAGTGACGAATGGCCCAGCTATATGCACTTTTTTGGAGGAATGACAGTTATTATCACGAAATGTTAACCACTATAGAGAGTTTGTCAATGCATTACTGGTGCTCGCACTCAAAACATTGAAAACTTGTGGTCTAGGTTAAAAAGACTTGAGGCCAGATACTTTCAAATAATTTAACCTTGAATTATACTTAGCGAGTTTTGTTTCAGATGTAAGAATAAAAAAAAAATTGAAGAATATTTATTCAAGTGTTAATTTTATTAAAAGCTTAGATAATTAAAATTTAAACTTTTAATAATTTTAAAAAATCCTGGAGTTTTACACCTCAATAAAAATTCATTATGATAAACAGATTGCTGCATATATTTTTATAAGTATTATAATTATTGTATCTATTTTGATTTTTTAAATTCAAATTCTTAATCTTTTACTAATTTTAATCCTATTTCTAAATTACTTACATACCACACCTTTACATTATTATCAGTTTTTTACTACATAAATAATTCCCACATAAACTCAAATATATTGTTAAAACTGCGTCTAAATATCCTAAAACACCTTCTATTATTATACTCTTTCTATTTATCAAATCTATGGTATCATCATTTAACAAATCAGGTACTTTCTAATAAGATTCGGAATTATTAAAAGTTAACCTAAAAATTCTTATTGTACGACTACTTGAATAACTAAAGAAATAAGTAATTCTTGACTTTATTTGAAAAATAGAACCTTCTATGCTTTCATATAAAAAAATTAAAGGTCAGGAAAAGCTATAATTTTTATAAGCCAGAACCCCCTAAGCATAAAAAGAACACTTTTCTATCTCTATTAACATTTATATTAATATTATGATCTGCTATTGTTAAATTCAATTTAAAGGTAAAAATTGTTCATTATTATTTTGTTGTTCATCAAATATTAATAAAAGATGAAGCAGTATTCTTCTCAGTTTTATATAATCTATTAAATTGTTTTGTTGATTTCTCTCCCTTTCTTTTTATTTTATTACTGGAAAGTTTTTTGCTAAAATTTGCTTTCAGAGCCCCTTAAAAATAAATATTAGGGAAAAATAAATAGACAGTTTCTTTTAAAATAAAGTTTTATTAATTTTTATCAGTGCAAAAACTTCCATAAACGGATTTTCTTTTTTTAGAAATAAATAATCTTTTATATGTTCACTTAAATTATTTTTTTATATTATTTCCTCTGTTTTTAAGTAGTGTATCAACCGCTTCTATTGTTTTTCTATATTTTAGTATGAACTTGTGGTATAATTTTATCTTTAAATGCATCTTTATGTTTTATCGTAAAATGTCCATACTCATATAATTTAATATCACAATATCCTTTCCATTCATCTGTAATGATTACAGAATATTCTTCTACATTTCTATTGATGATTTTTTGGAGTGTTTTTTATCTCTTCTCATTGCAACTTCAAAAAAGCATTCTTTTGTCGATCTACATAGTCCCCCAACTACCCAAACTTGTTTATTACACCTTCCTATGTTGTACTTGCGTTTACTAACTGCACTTTCATCAATTTCCAGTACCTTTCCATCACCTCCTATTTTAGTCAAATGATCTATCCCGATTTTGCTATGAATCAAATCCAATCACTATTTTATAAGGCTTATAATTAACTCCATATTCACCGTTTATTCTACAGAAAGGTGTCTTAACAAACCATTCGTAGATTATAAAAATTATTTGTTTCAGAGATGCTTTAATATTTGCAAATACTGAACTTTTGTGTATAGAAATCTTTAACTTACCACATTTATTAGACTTACACATTCAAATTAATTCATCAACATTGTGATGTGGTACTAAAAACATTCCTTTTCTGCATTTTTTACAAAAAGACTTTTTTTTCAAAACACCCAAATCACATAACCAAGAAAAAAAATAGCGCGGACAGATTATTTTCTCATGTAATTCTATTCTATTTACAACCATTGGGTCGATTTTACAGAACTTTAAGGGGACCTGAAAGCAAATTTTACCAGTTTTTTTAATTAGAAAAGAAATTTTATAGAGACTTAAATGTAAGGCTGAGCATCAACTCGTCATATGACGAGTTGAGGCAAACTCGTCAAAATCTCAAATAGGGGTTAAAATTCCTCAACTCGTCAAATGACGAGTTGAAAAAATAAATTTTTTAAAATTATAAAAAATGTTTAAAAATTAAAAAATTTTAATTTTCTAATAACCAATTAATTGTACTTTCTAAAGCAATTAAAAATCCATTTTCTTGAAATAAATCATAGTTTTCCAAAATAGTCCTTAATTTTATTTCTTTCTTAAATTCACTATTAGGCAACTCCACAAACTTGCCAGAAATAGTTTGTATTATATTGAATCTTGCTCTTTCTTCTTCTTTACATAATATTTCCCAAAACCTTGCAATGTTTGGATGTGCTATCATGGACTCATGATTAATAACACGATGCCAGGCCTCGAGAATATTCGTAGTTCTGGGAAGATTATTAAGTATTCTTAGATGGCATGACCAAAATTCTATATTGTATACTGGGTAGATAAACTTTCTATCTTCAAAAAAACCTACAAAACTTTTTTCAAAATACTCCAAAAATTTCTTTATAGCTGCTTTATTGTCACTCGTCATTTCTAGTCTAAGTTTTATATAGCTAAATGCATCTAAAACTTCTTCTGTGGGATAAAAAGATAAATTTAATAGATTTCTAATGAGTTTCTTAAAATCATTATTACTTTTATAATTGGTTGTAAGACCAAATTTTTGAATGTTTTTCCAAACTAATTGCCCAAAGTGAAAGTTGCAGCCATATACAGATGCCAAGGGAAATACATCTTCCAGCGAATTTTTGAGCCCTTTTTCAAAATCTATAACAATGGTTTCGGGATCAAAACCAGCCTCTTCTTTTATTCTTTTAAATGCTGTATTATAACTGTTTTCTTTTTTATTCTTAAGTAGTAAAAAGCAAATAGGATAAAATTTCCCAATTATTCGAGCATGTATTGTTACTAGCTGATAAACCCCGTTTGGAACAGATTTGAAGGTTCCATCAATCAAAAATATTCTAGATTTCAGCATATATGAACGTTGAAATGGAGATTGAAAAAGAACGATTCTATTTTCATCTTCAATACCAGTGTCAAATTGTAAAAAGCTATCCCCTCTTATATTTTTGTGTAAACTTTTAGGGAAATCAGGTATACTCGGCTTTAGGTTTTTAAATTTTTTATTTTTGATTCTATTGACAGAGTTTTTTAAACTTTTCTCTGTTGGCATATGGGGAATTAAATTTAACTCCGTTTTCCCCATCATCTCGATCACCATATTAGAGGTTCTCTGGTGGGATATACTAGCAGTATTTATCAACTCCTGCTTTCTTATTAATACATCTGCTTTTATCTGATCAGGTCCATGACTATGATCAGTAACCTTGTCAATTTCTTTCTTGTTATTAAGGTGTATACGCCCCTTACACGTTCTATTTTGACATCTCCACCATTCTGTGTTCTCCTGTTTGTTTTGATTAAGATTATAAATATATCCCTGGTAAATTAATAAAGGTTTTCCTCTTTGACTTTTTACATAAATAATTTCTGACATTTAAGGTATAAAAAAATTTTAAAAAATTTATTTTTTCAACTCGTCATTTGACGAGTTGAGGAATTTTAACCCCTATTTGAAATTTTGACGAGTTGCCTCAACTCGTCATATGACGAGTTGAGGCGCACCGGTAAACATTTTTTGTTAATACTCCACATTTGACGATAAGTATCTAAATTTCATTATTAACTTATTTAAAGATTTTTTATCTAATTTTAAACTTCATTGCTAGGTTTGTTATTATTCATTTTTTACGATGTTCTATTAGTCAAGTGTTGTATCCTAACTTCATTTTATATAGGATATAATATTTACTAATTCTAATTTATATTTTATATATTGATTAAAATTTGCTTATGCTAAAATTATTTCTGATTCTCTAAATATCACCTATATAGAAGTGTTGAATTTTAGTTTATTTTTAATAAAGTTTAGTTTTTTATAATTTATATAACTGTTTTGTGAACTTAATATTTCACTGCTATTATAGGCTTGATTCTATTATAGACATATTAGATAAGAATTAAATATCTCAGAAAGGTTATTTTTATTCGTTTATTTATAAAATGTTTATTTACAGTCTGTAAAAAAAGTAAACAAGAAAAGTTTATTAAAAAATTCATGAAGACAACAATTTTATATTTACATAATATCTTAGAAAAAATAACAATAATCATGATACTAACAAGTATGATTTTGAAAAATTATATGATCAGCTTACCCCCTTTTTATCTCAAGAAAACTTTTTGGACTGTAAAAAAATAGTGAACAGGATCAAAACTTTGAAATTTCCCTCCAATAAGGTATAAATTCGATCTAATTTAACCCTTTATGACTAGAAAAATCAATGAAGAAACAAAATGGAAAGCCATATTGCTCTATAAAGAAAATTTCAAATATCGAGAGATTAGTGATAAAACAGGACTAACTCTATCAATAGTCCACAGTATAATTAAAAAATATACTAATAATAATACTATAGAACATTTAAGGGGAATGGTCGTCCATCTAAGTTATCTAACAGTATGAAACATCATTTATTAAACCTTAATAATGAAAACAGATTTTTATCAATAAGAAAGATAGCAGAAAAAATACAAATAGCATGTAATTCCGATATTTCACATGCATCTGTAAAGAATTACTTAAATAAAATGGACATAGAAGCCTTTATACCATGTTCTAAGCCACTCTAACAACCAAGGCATATTGAAGTTAGATACGATGCAAGTAAGAGGTGGATAAAGATGCCAAAAAGCGCGCTAAAAACGATTATATTCTCCAATGAATCAAAATTTAACCTTGCTAACAACGATGGAAGTCCAAAAGTATGGCGTACAAAATCTTCTAAACTTGATATTCAAAATATCAAGAAGACTATAAAATTTGGAGATGGTTCTGTGATGGTTTGGGGTGTTTTTCATATAATAGTGTTGGAGAACTAAAATTTATAAAAATAAATATTAACATTCTACAATATTGTAGCATGCTATCTAGCTCTTTGCTTAATTATACTAAAAAATGGGTCTTAAAGAGTATATTTTTGTACAAGACAATGACCCAAAACATACAAGCAAGCTTGCAAAAGAATTTTTTTAGAAAATAATGTTAAAGTAGAACCTTGGCATGCTAATCACCAGACTGTAACCATATTGAATATCTGTGGGCAATTAGAAAGCGTAGAATATGGCAGAAAACATTCAAAAAAAATCCGACCTGAAAGAAGCTATAACTAAAGAATGGAATTCAATATCAATAGAGACATGTAGAAAACTAGCTTTAAACTTTAAAAAATCCGCTCTTATAATATATTGAGCAAAAGGCGGATATATTAATAAATAATTTTTCCTGTTCACTTTTTTTTTACAGTCCAAAAAGTTTTATTGAGATAAAAAGGATTTAAGCTGATCATATAATTTTTCAAAATAATATTTGTTAGTATCATGACCGTTGTTCATTTTTTTAAGATATTATGTAAATATAAAATTGTTGTTTTCCTTAGTTTTCTAATAAATTTTTCTTGTTCACTTTTTTTTTAACAGATTGTATAATATATAATATGTTATTTATACTAGAATGTATGAGTTCTTTTGATAGATGAAAATTATCTATGTAGTATTTGGGCTATTGGAATTCTAAATCCTTATTATTTATAATGTTCCAAAGAGTGTAATTTTGATAGATTTTAAATTCAAATTCAGTCATTTCTGTTATTTTCAAATTTCAAATTTTTTATAAATTTTTTATTATTATAAGAATAAAAAAATAACTATGCGAACTTAAACAGTTTTTTTAAAAGTTATAAATTGAGAAAAATATATGTTTTCTGAAAAAATTTTGATAGGATTTATTTGTTAATGATATACCTTACATCTAAAGGAGGTTGTGGTACGTTTTTTTAAGAAAACTCCAACGGAAACAATTGTTATTATCAAAAATTGCGAAAAAATGACGTTTTATAAAAAAAGGAGGTTACTATAACTCTAAGGTTTGATAAACTGAAAAAATTATAGTATTAGAATTTGATATGTAACCCCCTTGCGGTGGAACTTTTTTTTAAAAAAAGCTGAGAGGGTCAGATTTTTTTGCCAAGCACTACAACCGGTCTGAGTTAATTGGCTTTCGTACATTGTGATAGAAATGGTAAGTTGAAATTTATCAGGACTCAGATATATTTGGAGGACATATTTGTTCGTAAGAGTGTGAAAAAATTGACCATGTGTTTAGTTTCATCTGGTGATATCATCATTGTGATAGAAATAGTAACTTGAAATTTTATTAAAGGTAATTAAGTAATTTAAATATTTAAATAGTGTAAACTGCTTAAAAGAATCCATAAATATTAAAAGCATGTAAAGTTACACAGTACATTTATATATAATTATGTTTTTGAAAAACAAAAACTATTCTAAGCCTATATACAGTGTGTTAAGAAAAAAACTGGACAACCTATTTTTTATTAAAATTCCCACTTTTAGGAGATATAATAATATATTGTTATATAACCAAAGACTGTTTTTTGACGCAAATTAATATTTTAAAAGTTATTTTGTTTTGATATGGACTAAAACTGTAGTTTGATCGAATTTTTTTTGAGACTGTTAAGAAAAAAACTGGACACTTTTTTATTTATCAATATGGCCACCTTTTGCTTTATAAACTAGTAAAGCTCGTTTTTTAAAGATAATACAAGCCTCTGGCACGCACTAATTGGGATGTTATTCCATTGACGCACTATTTCTATCTTTAATTCTTCTTTTGATTTGGATACCTTTTTTCGATTTTTCTTTTTATGAGTCCCTAAAGATTTTCTATTGTATTGCAATCTGGAGATTGGGCAAGCAAATCTTCTACTCTAATATTATTTTCTATAAAAAACTCTTCAGCCAACTTGCTAGTGTGTTTGGGATCATTATCCTGAACAAAAATATAATCGGATAATCCTATTTTGGTATCTGAATCAAATAAACAAGAGCTTAGCATATTACAATAATAGCCAGCATCCATTTTTACATCTATGAATTAAGAATTCCTACACCTTCATATGAAAACCCCCCCATACCATAACAGACCTTCCACCAAATTTTAAAGTTGCTTTAAAATTATCGAGATTGTATCCTGTATTTGGCCGACGCCAAATTTTATTGTTACCATCTGAATTTTGAAGGTTAAATTTACACTCGGCACTAGATATCATCTTCTTTATCTCCTGTTCTGAGGATTTGATCCATCTCTTGCTTGCCTCAAAATGTGAAAGAATATGGCGAGGTTTTAATAAAGGCTTTTTATGGGAGGATATAAAAAAACATTATTATTATTAAGATATTTACGTGTTGTAACATGTGAAAAACTAGCTCCTATACTTTCTTCGACATTTTTGGACAACTTCCTACACGAAATATCATCCTTTTTTTGAACTTGATTGAGTATATAATCATTTATAATTGAAGTAAGTTTCGATGGCCTACCATTATTACATAAATGCTTATTCGTATTATATTTATAATACTTGTAGACAATGTATGCCACCGAAGACTTTGGAATCTCAAGTATTTCTCCTATTTTTCGATATGATAAACCAGATTTAATAAGGCCTATGAGTTCTATCCTTCTGCTTTCTGAATATTGATGTGACATTTTAGGGTATAATAAATACTCTATTAATACTAAAATAGAGGGAAAACATAAATTAATTAGTGTCCAGTTTTTTTCTTAACAGTCTCAAAAAAAAATTTGATCAAACTACAATTTTAGTCAATATCAAGACAAAGTAATAATTGAAATACTAATATATGTTAAAATACAGTCTTTAGTAATATAAAAATATAGGACCAGGGTCGTTTTTTGACCATATAGGGTAAAAAAAGGCTCGGATTTTTTTTTATTATTTACCCCTTAATAATATGAGAATGAATTTGAAGTTTATTTTACAAATATCACAGAATGACGAAGGTTTAATAAACTTTCTAACTGAAAAGGGACTACTTACTTCGTAGTTCTATGGTTTGCGGAGCTTGCAATAATATACTTAAAATGGTAAAATATAAAAAAAAATGGCCAAGCTCGGATCTCTTATTAAAAAACTGTTAACAGTTCCAATTAAATTTAATTTGTTAAAACAATATTTAATTTTTTTATTTGATATGGGAAAAAAAGGCTCGGATGTTGAATATGAGAAAGAAACGACCCTGCTCCAAAATATATTATTATATCTCCTAAAAGCGGGAATTTTAATAAAAAATAGGGTGTCCAATTTCTTTCTTAACACACACTGTAATATATAGAATCTGTAAAATATAAAGATACCCGGTAATGGTGTAAAATTTGGGATGTTTGGGAAATTTTGGGATTTTACAAACAAAATAATTAATAATAAGTTTTAATAGAAGAATGAGTTTAGCTTCTGAACCTAGGTTTTTATTTTTGCATTTAAAACAAAATTCAGCTATATATAATTCTAGATTCACTCTTTGTTGCAAATATCTGCACCTTAAAGTTCTTTTAAATCTTTACCAGAGATTTTCGATGTTTTGAGTATGTGCTCCAGTAATAGGGTCAACAAAATTTCTATTGTGGTTCACATGCTTATGGTAATATGGTTCATCCTCCGTAAAAAAGTGCATATAGATGACCATTCACCACTTATAACTAAAGAATTATCATCGATTGTATCTTTTATGACATTTTTTAGTGCGGGTATAGCCCAATTTTCAATGATTTTCAAATAAAATCTACCTGTATTGCGCCCATAACCATTTCTGCTCAACCAATCTACCTCTATTAAACTTCCTGCGCGCCACTACTATCTCATCTATCTCTACCTCTCCATAGGAACCTAACCTTTCAGATATTTTGTCCATTTCAGCCTTTATTACAGTTCTTATTAATTTATAGTACTTAAGAACTGTTTTTCGATCAATGTTTGTTTTATATACAACATCAATAACCTTTACTTCATCTAGAAACAGAGTAACGATTTTGGTAAAATCGCATATAGGTATACCTATTTTTATAAAAACACTTTTTTTTTATAACCAACTTTTTTTTACATTTATTACAAATAAAAAATCACCATCAGATCTATGCTTATCTTTTCTCATTGAAAGCTGAGAATCGCGTGTAGTGACAGCCCCTCTGGATACTATTCCTTTTTCAACAAGAAAATAGCGTAAGTCATCTGCAGCGACTCTATCATTATTAAGAATCTTATTGAGAAACCATCTATTGTTGTTCATAAGGGTCAATTATTTTTTTTGTATAATCTTAAAATTTCCCAAACATCCCAAATTTTACACTTTCACCGTGTATGGTAGTACTATATAAATGTTAACTTTTATGCCAAATAAACCAAAATATTCTATTAATATATGTGATAATTTTCTATTATTAACAAGACTGTTTTCATAGTTTATAAAGCTTGATTTAGTCCATATTATTTTGTGAATTGATTGTGTTTTATTAATTTTTATGTATATGACATGATTTTTGAGCAAGGGATGTTTCCAATTTATATCATACCCCCATATAGTCTATCAATATCATATCTAAATTGATTAAAATAAGCTTTATTATTAACATGATCGGCTAAGTGAGTTCTCTACCCCCATACATTTATAGACTTCAATTTTAAAATTTTAACCCTTCTTTTCAGAACGAAGTGAAGGAAAAGAAGGGTTAAAATTTTAAAATTGAAGTCTATAAATGTATGCTGCCTGTTTCTAAATGATTTGTTTTTTATTATAATGAATAGTTAAAGATATTTTGTCAAATAGTTATATTAAATTAATATTGATTTAATGAGAAACTCTAGATCAACATTGTTGTTTTTTTTAAGCATATATAAATAAAGAAAAATTTTTATAAGTTTATATGTTCTATATCTAGGTCTTATCATAATTTTTATACCATTCCAAATACCTTCAATAGTATTTGTATGAGCACCTGTAACAGGATCTTTATAAAACTTAGAGTGGTTCACTTTTTTATGGATATATCCTAATTTATCCAAATCTTTATATCCTTTCCATGAGTCTGTAATAATGGTTGTCTTTTTTTTTACATATTTTTCAATATAATATCGTAGTTCTGTTGATTTTTTTGTTCTCAATGGTAGTGTTATAACTCTACCTGTTTCTTTCTCAACCATTCCTAAAACCCAAACGCCTTCGACTTTATGTCCTCTATTATATTTGCGTTTACCGAATTTACTTTCGTCTATTTCCACTGTTTTTCCCTCTCCACCAATCTGAGCAAAAGAATTTAGAATAGAGCATTTATTTTTTCTGTAAAATCTTATTAATACTTTTTAATAGATTTTTTTGTGGTATCTTGGAATGTATTAGCGATTTGATTTTGTACCAATTATAATATTATAAATAATGTTGTATATTTTTAGAAATGATAAATTAACATCTGCATAGACAGTTCCTCGAAGTTTTGTTGTTTCAAATTTGCAAAATCTTTATTGCATCTAAAATATAGTTGCTTGTTTGCATACCATCGACCACTTCCTTTACATTTATTGCATCTAGTAGCTGTATAGTTTAAATTTAAGTATTTTTTGCAGTTTTTTCAATGTTTTTAGATTCTTTTTTCAAAATTTTTATCATATTTTTAAGGGTTAAAATTTTAAAATTAAAGTCTATTAATGTATGGGGGTGGAAAACTCCGAGATCCAACATGATCAATATCTTTATTTTTTTCTTTTAATGCTAATTCTATAAATTTTTTGGATCAGGGTTAAAAATTTCCCCTATAGGGGAAATTTTTAACCCTAACTTTAATATATGACATTTAACTTAGAAAATGAATTATCGCCTATTTTACACAATCAGGCTACTTTAATACAATATTTAAGAAGTAAAGGCATTTTAAAAAGCATAGTGTTTTGTGATGGTTGTGGTAATATTTTAAAAAGAGTAAAATATAAAAAAACAAGGACAAAGAAGCTCTTAGGTGTTATTTAAAAAGTTGTGATTCTTTTTTAAAGTATATATCAATCCGTAAAGATAGTTTTTTTGATGGGTTTACTGTAGAGCTGAGAAAGCTTATTATGTGTTGCTATAAATGGTTTTATAATGTTGATCAAATCGAGGTGCAAAGAGATCTATGTTTATCAAAAATCACTGTACAAAGTATTTATAAGAAGCTTAGACTTAAGACAGTATGTTATTTAGAACAAAATCCCATTAAACTAGGTGGTGAAGGATTGGTATGTCAGGTAGATGAGTCTATGTTTAAGTATAAACAGAAATATCATGTAGGTAGAATACCTAGTGAAAATAGATGAGTGTTCGGAATTGCAGACACTTCGTTTAAACCAGCTAGGTATTATGTGAAGTTAGTTACTGATCGACGTGCAGTAACCCTATTACCTATAATTTCTAGTATATGTCGGAGTGGAACTATAGTATGGAGCGATGAATGGAGTAGTTATAACAACATATCTAGGATAGGATATAACCATGGGACAGTAAATCACCATCTAAGATTCATTGACCCAACTACTGGCGTTCATACTCAGAATATTGAGTCTCTATGGAATAAATTGAAACGTAGAATGAAAAAGTTAATGGGTAGTAGTGGTAATGATCTCAATGAATATTTAAAAGAGTGGATGTGGAAAGATAATATTGGCTTAAAGGATTTTGAAAATGCCATAAATTTAATTAAATTATAATTATTAAAATTTTTTAATAGGGGAAATTTTTAACCCTGATCCAATTTTTTTATAAAGTAAATTATAGTTTTTGATTTTCATCAGTTAAAAAAGCTATGAATGCCAGGTATTTTTGTTGCTGATTCATCTGAATTATTTAATATTACATTGATAAAGTTATTAAATAAAATTTTTTGCTTTTCTATTGAGTTTTAAAAAAATCATCTTGTTCGGCAGGTAAATTATACATTAAAACCTCTTTGTTATTATGTTTTACTAAACTTAAGAAGTATTTATTCTTTTTCGATTCTAAA
>CAJFCJ010000080.1:0-58044 GCA_904063045.1 Dimorphilus gyrociliatus
TATAGAAATACTACTATTTTGTATGAATTATAATGGTGGAACTTTTGAAAGACTTTTATTTTGTAGAGTTAACTTTAGCACTTTAAAAAGAAATGTGTCAAAGTTGTTTTTCTTAACTATTATCAGATGTTAATGGGACAGATGTGTTATGTGGCAACATGTGCTGACTATATAGCCTTTGTTTAGGGATTATGTTTTTGTGACATATGCAATCTTTTGATAAATTGAACCCAAGCTTTGGGAAATGTATAAAAGAAAATACATTTCACCAATTTGGCAGTTCAGTTCTTAACTGTTAACTGATTGTTTAAACTTATTTGTTTAGAACTAGAACTCATTTACTCAATAGATATTCTTTAAATGAAATACTGGTATTTTGTTGAATTATTTCTACCGAAATTACATTTATTAAGACTATTTGTGGATGAACTTGAAAAGTTCTATTTGTTTGAGTACTTTGGTGCATTGATAAATGATTGGAAAGGACGAGTACTGCTCTGAAGAAGCAGAAATTCCTACAATTATAATACAACAAAGTACAAATCCTTTGACCAAGTAAATCTAAGCTTTGGTAAAAATCTTTTGTATAGTAAAAAATGGTAGAATTTGACTAGAATTAGTTTTTCAATTGAGTAAATATTTTACTTTTCCTTCCATTGATTGTTAACAATGGAAAAGGCAAGTAATAAGTTATTGATGACAGATATAAGATATGTTGATTTTTTCTCCAATGTGTTGAGCATGTTTTGTATCATATTTCCAAAATAAAAATTTATGGCTCTTGAAATTGTATAATGATTTTTCATAAATCATTCTGGTCAGGTAATAATGCAACAGTAGATATTATCCCTTTGTATTTATTAATGAATAAATACTGAACTTGCATGCAAAACTTTAAGTCTATAGATAGGAATATATCAAGTATTAAAATCTTTATTTCCTTCTTGTGTTTTTGGTTAGGATTTTTGAGTTGTGTTAGTTGTAATGAATCGACACTGATAAATCAAGTATAATTTTTTTATCTTTGTATGTGCCCAAACTCTTTTTCCATGCATTCCCAAAACTCTTGCCATCACCCTTAATTTCCCAATATCCTTCTATTTTATAACTATTGTACTGCTCTTGCTTGGCAAAATCTATGCGCTTGAAAGTTATAACAATACTGGTTCTACTCGAACCTTTAAACAAATGTTTAAATTAAAACGGTTTATTCGCAATAATAATACTTAAGCAAGTAACAATATGAGAGTTCAATAGCAGAGTTAGGTTAGGACTTGGGGTTAGGGTTAGGCCACACCCTAGGCAAGTTAATTAAATTATAACTTGACCAAACCTTTATTGGTAATTAAAGATGAGCCTTCAAGCTGACTAATGAAACCTCTCTTTGGCCAATGTTATAGCATTTTCTTGCATAGATTTTTAAGATGTACATGTATAAGTTGCATAAAATAATAGAGTTCAAGCATGTTAAATATAACCAATGTTGTACACATGTACTATGATATCTCAATTATATTCTGTAATTAATTGATGACTATTTTCTATAAAACTTTAAACAAACTACTTTAAAGGGGACAACCAATTTTGACTGTTTATTGAAAGTTGGTCTTGCAAAATTTACTGTGTCCAATTTTTCCTGCCATTTCCTTTATGGTTTCTCTCTATATTCTGATGTTTAACTTGTTAACTGAAGCAATTCATTATTATTAAATATTAATAATTAAGAATGCTGTATGTTTTGAGAGTGTTTTCTGATCTTAAGTGAATGCTTTTTATCTCAACCCAAAAATACCATATATTCTACTTGCTGTGTTTAAATCAATACAAGAGAACAAAGAAAAGAAACACTCATTGATTAATATTCCATATGTATTCCTGTTGAAAGAATGTTTTTTATATTTCTGACATTTTAGAAATAAGGAACAAAAAATGAACTGAGGAAGCCCTATGAATTTTTCATAAATTGAATGAAGACATATTCAATCGAAAGATTGATTATTAATCTTTCTAAACAAAATTTTGAACTTTTATATTAATAATTCATAGAAATATTTCCTATATAACCACATAATGTTTTCTTATACATCTCAAATACGCTTTAGATTTTCCAAAAAAATAATGAATATTTTAATTTTTCAATTAATAACAATATTTCTTTTGACAATAAGAAATAATGATTGTGCAAGTAAAAATTATGATTTTTATATTTATTCATATTTCTCCTTATCTTTTATTAATATACAGTTTGCGATTTCTTTCATCAAGAAGATAAACAGTTAGCAACAAGCACATATGTTGTTATTTATAATATAGATGATAGAGGAGTAGACTATTGTAAAAAGTTATGCTATTATCTTGAACTTTGCAAGTATGTTTATAGAAAGAGAGAGAGGGAGAGTAAAATCTACACATTTTTTCCACTTTAGGAGTTTCTATGTTGATAAACAGGATAACAACAAATGTTATCTTTCAACTGACCATGCAGGATTAGGAGGAAGTCAGTTACCTCAAGTCATTGGTTATGATTATTATGAAAAACCAGATGTTTGTGGTAATTAAAAAGTGTTAGATTTTTTTGTAAAATAAAAGTATAAATAATTTCTTTTTCAGATACTCCACAATTTGGAGACACAAGTAAATAACTAAATGCAATAAAAGCAAAGTACATAAATATATTAATAACATTTCTTTGTTTTTGTCTGTCTCCTTCCCCTTTAAAGTTACCTATAAAAGTTATCCTGATCAGCTTGGCGGATTTACTTATCATACAGTTTTTAATACAGGTGAAGCTGACTGCAAAAAACTTTGTAGCATGCTCAGTGATTGCAAGTTAGTTATAAAATATAATAAATGTCTTATAATTTTATCATTTCTTTTTTACAGTACAATTAGTATTGTAACTTCAAATCAGATATGTCACATTTTCAAAGCAACCTTTGATGAACTTACAGATCGTCGTCAATCAGTAGGGGATACTACATTTTCAAAAATTGGTGTAACAATTGAACCTTCATTGGATCCAGGTAAAGAATGTTTGTTTATTTTCAAACCCAAATCAATTAAATAGTTATCTTCATTTAATCATTTAACATATAACAACATGCCACAACATTAAAACTGCATGTATTCCACTTACAAAAAGTGTCAAAAAATTTAGGGTTTGGAAAAGGTTTTTTTTGACTAAATCAAAAAAGAGAAACAGAATTCTCAAACTTCAGGGTTAGGTCTTGGGGTTAGGGTTTTAACGCCCTAGAGTAGCACTCTCACTTTCTCCATGAGTGATACCCTTGGAAGGTTGCGTTCCACATTGAAGAATAACTATTCTGAATGACGGCAGGTTAATCTCTTAAGAACTGGGACCCTGAATTGTCAATTAGACGTGATACAAGGACCATTCCTCCGATTACGGGTTAGGGTTATTGTAATGTTGAACTAGATACTAAGATCTAAGTTCTGATGAAAGTTGAATAACTTCCACCAAAGTTTCAAGAGATTCCACAATGGTATGGAATGCAAGAGTAAGAACACTCTGTACAAGTAAGACTATCTACAACTGATTGATGAAAAATGTTCAGTTTATGTTTTAATTTTTTGATGGTTACTAAGAATAGTTGACCTACCATGGTTTTGTCTTCCCCTTTAGCAAAGACTCATCAGGGTCATTTCAGAAGATAGCTTCACTTACACTACTTTGAAGGGGAGGTGAGGACCAATTCTGCAATTGTATCCTGCCTTGCATTCTATTTTAGTTGGATGATTGTGTTTTAGAGGATACATGTTTGTAATTTTAATTTTGGAACAGATTTTTTTCTTTGTACAATGTTTGAGTTATGTAGAGTGTATAAAGTAAATTCATATTTGTCTGATAAGTCTCATTTCAACAAGGAAGAAATGGCTTTGTTTAATGAATTAATTTTGAATGGATATGGTTTTTACTTGACAAAGAAACAAAAATTACTTCAAAGAAACACTATTGTACTTTTCTTTGAACATATAAATTATAGAAATGTATAACTCACTCTGGTTTTCTTACACATTGTGTTCTGAAAATTTCTTCCTAATGCAGCCTGTAGAAGGTTTTTGGGTTATTTTTGTCTTTGTTTTGTTGTTTCTTGAGGCTGATTTCTTTTTATGATGGTATTTTTTTTCAACTGATGATATGTGGCTTGTTGTTACCCTTTTATAGGTGGTGGTTATGCAATTGACATATATCAAGATATTGCATTTTTTCTTGAAGGTCATGTTTTACTGTGTAAGTCCTTCCTGGGATATGTCTGTTGACCATCTGTTGCTTCTATATGGTAAAGTAAATACAAGGGATTTATGATGGACCTACAAATTTAATGAAGTACAATAAATGTATTTTTTTTGGTCTAAACAAACACAACATCAAAATGGACTAATATAATGTATGTTTTCTAAAATTGCTTTTTTCTTCTTAGGCTTGATAAAATTATTCATTTGAAATATAAACATGCAAAGAATTAATAATTTTTATGGTTGAAAGTAACACTTCTGATTAATTTTACTGTTGATTTGAAGCTTGGAGAATTGGTCTGTTTAATTTCTTTTTTCTTCCAGTTCTACTTTGTTGTTGTTGAAAGACTTCTTTACACTTGACCATAATTTCATTGGTAATCAAGTGTTGAACAATATTTCTCAAAGAAGATATCTTTCCAGGCAGAACAGTACCATGAAAAGGATCTCCTCTTATGATGGTATTAATATCAATAATTTTTGTAAACATGTTGTTCAAGTTTTCAGATTGTGAGGCTGGTTGTTGATGCAGATCACTTTTTTTTATGTTATATTGCATAAATAATAAGCATTCATTAGTAACTCCAGTGCTTTTATACAAAGCTTTAAAATTATCATCAGCATCATTAATGGTGTTAAAGGGAATGTGAAGTGCTGTTATATGACTTTTTATTTTCCATTTGGATATAATTTCTTTACAATTTTGAAAGGTTAAGCCAGAAATGTTTATAATGAGAACAGTTCCAAAAAAGCTGATGTTTCTTTTAACATCTTCTACCTGAATTAAATCTAAGTCACCCAAACTTTCATCACTTAAAAGAAGTAAATTAATTTTGTTGGGAAATCCTACAGCTGGTTGTTGTATTTTCATAAGATTGGTAATTTCTTCCTTTCCAAGATTCACTCCAATTTCTGTAAAAGATCTTACCATTTCATTAATATTTGAATTGTGTTTTCTATTAATTTTCATGTTATTGTTATATTTTAGAATATCATCAGTTTCATTAAGTTGTTGTAAAATCAATTCTACCAATTGTTCCTTGTTGATACTATTTGATATGCCTTCTTCATTAAGCCACAATTTTTCATTGCAAAATTTTTTAAACTTTAACATTTTTTCTACAACATCTTTCTCATATTGACTTGGATCAAAAGTTGGTGGGTGAATTTTATTGTCTCTTTTAAACCTTTGAAGATGATTATAAAATGTTCCAAAATTGAAAAATTGTTCAAAAGAACATTGCAGGAAATGTTCCATTTCAATTGTTTCATTGATGATTATTTGGTCATTTTCTACTCTTTGAACTTGATTTGGTTGCATGTTTGCCATTTTGGAAGATCTAAATACAAGAAATTTTTATTGTAAAAGTTTTTGCAATTTTGTAACATAATACAAAAAATAATTTTAAATGAAGAAAGATAGACTACATGAACATAGGCTACACTGAACAGAATTAATCATTCTAAACTAAATCCTTCTAAAAATGTATTCAAAGCTTAAATTTTCTTCTTAATCCTACGTCCAGTTCTAATTATTTTCTCCACAGCAGTTGTTGGTTGTAAATCATCTGTTTTATCATCCATCTTTCTTTTTGTGGTAAACTTTCTTGTTATTGTATCAAATTTAGGTCTTTTCTCTGGTAGAGAAGAAGGAGTAGTAGAGTTAGATGTATTATCAGACACATTTTTTCTTTTGTAAAAATGTTTGATTGTAGGTGGTACAGCTTTATTCATTGAATCTTGGTATTTTTGTGGTGTTTCCTTATCTGATGAACTCTTTTTATCAAATAAAGATGATATATTGTGTTTTTCCTGTTTAAAGTAAACATTGTTATTAATTAATTTGAAATAACTACTGACATTGTTTGTAAAAGCAAATATCAGGGGAATATTTTTATATACCAAATAATTTTTTCCAAAATTTCTATAAGTTATTGCTATTTTTTTTAATAAGGGTCCAATATCATTTCTATATGGAATAACAAATGGTACTCTTGTAAAAACTTGACAACTGGTGTATCTGGCTAAACCAAAGGGATAATAAAGAATATGTTTCATATTCAAGTGATAAACATATCTATTAATTTCAACAGTTGATATATCTTTTTCAATTTGTTCATAGGGAAATATTGTTATGTTTAATTGATTTTCTGCAAAATGTTGATGTTGTATAAAGTTTTCAACAAGCTCATCATTTTTTAATTCTAAATATTTTCTTAATAGAAGGTGTCTTAGTGTTTGGAATATGTTGACTTTGGTATATTGTTCTTGTAAGTGGAAATACATATTTTTATTACTACATATTCTTATCTTTTTTTGACATGTTTGTAGAAATTTCTCACACATACATTTAGTTTGCTTATCTGTGCTTTAAAAGTTTACAAATTTTATGTTCCCACATATCTGTTAGCATTATATGGTTTTATTTAAGCTTGATTAGCTTGTAGCATGTTCCCACAGGCTTTTCCATGTGCCTTATATATATAGCAAATATTTTTTCACAGTGATCATTTATAATTTGGAGATTAGGGAGTCAACATCACATTAAAAGTATCCAGTTAAATAAACATCTTCTACAATTGCTTTCAAAATATACATCCTTCAATAATAAAAATGGTATGTACATGATTCATAATACTGTATTATTTTAAGTAGCACTTTTATTATGGTTTATATTGAATAAAAACTGAAGAAGAACCTTCCCTATTGGAAATCTTCAACCTCTCTATAGGTGTAGGTTATTAGACCCTGATGAGTCCTTGGTTTTGAACATAGAGAGGAGGACGAAACTGTGGTAGGTCGAGTAGGTAGGAAATTATCAAAATTTCAGAAAAAAAATTTTTTGAAAATTTTTTGAAAAAGTTTTTTATATTGGAAATTGTTTTAAATGTCGATTTTGGTGTGTTTTTTCTTTGACTGCTTCCCAAAAACAATTGGGACTCTTGAAGTGTGAGAATTTTGTTTCTCTTTTTTGATTTAGTCAAAAAAAACCTTTCTAACCCTAACCCTAACCCTGGGTTAAACTAACTCTGTTATTAATAATCATAAAGCTTTCAAAGTTGGTACATACACTAATATTAATGCTCCGATCCTAAATCCTTTTACAGAATTCAATTATCTTGTATGGTTCAAAAGTTATGGCGCTGCTAAATTCTGTTGCTATTTCTTCTCCATAGGTCTATATAAAATATTCGTTAGGGTTGATAAAAGTTAGTTAATATGTACAATAGAGCTTTGAAATTCAGTTCATATAGTAATATTGGTACGCCGATTTCAAATCCGTTTACAGAATTCAATTATCTCTTTTGGTTCAAAAGTTATGGCAACTTTATTTTTTCGTCGATACTTTGTATTTAGGCCTTAAAAAATATTTGTCATCTGAAAACTAACTTTCTTATTAGTTAGCTTAGAGCTTTGAAACTTGGTATATAGACTAATTTTGGTATGCCGATCTCAAATCTGCTTACAGAATCCAAATATCAGTACTGTTTTTGAGCTATTTGCAATTAAAGTGTTTTACATTTTGCTGTTATAATTATTTTTATTGTTATGATGTAGTTGTATTAAAAAGGTAATTGTTTAAAATGACTGTTTGTATTTGTATTTTTTTTGTGAATTTTATTTTCTATATTTGAGTTTCAGTGTGTTTTTTAATAATTACATGATTCTTTTTTAAATCCTACAGTGTAAAATGGACAATACACTGAACAGATGTGATTTTAAAATATATCTTAATCTTTTGAATAAGTTTTAAAAAATTTTTCTTCCTTTACAGATTTCTATAGGTGGGTCAACTCCACTGAGAGAGAAATGTATGAAAAACTTGTCATTCAATATTCAAGAGCCAACTTAATTCATCAACTGAAATATATTTTCAAGGTGCTAAAAAACAGTATGAGCAATGACTATTGTAAAACTTTTAGACCAGGATTGTACAAACAATTTCTAAACATGCAATTAGTTGGAGATGAAAAAGTAACTGATGATAAGGAGATGGTTAATGATTTTGAAGAAATGGTACAAGATTTTGAACAAAAGTTTGAAAATTCCATTAAAAAGAGGTATAAAAAAAGAATAGACTTAAAAGATTATATCTTTCTTGAGCCTCTCTTAAAGTCATGTGAAAGTTGGTTAGAAGTAAATAAAATATTGATGTTTTTAAAAGGCAAAATATTTGGCAATGAATCCTGTATAGAAGTTGAGGACTTGTTTAAAAATATACAAGAAATATATCATAAACAACCAGAAGAACCACAGCAAGAATTAGAACAGCCAGAGGAAGTTCAAGAAGAAAAAAAAGAAGAAAGAGAACAAGTTGTTAAGCAAAATGAAAATGAATTAGAACAACCAGAGGAACAACAGCAACAACAAGAAGCAGCAAGAATCAGAACAAGAGGAACAACCAGAAGAACAATTAAAACCAGAAGAGGAAGAAGAGCAAGAAGAAGTGTTATACTTTGAAACAAATCATCAGAATGAGCAAGAGGAAGAAATGGAGGTTGAGGAAAATGATATTGATGAAGCTGAATCAGAAAAAATTAACACTAGCAATGAATTATATATTAAACTCAAAGATCACAATGAAGAGTTATTCTTGCTGAGAAATTGCTGCTATCTTACTAAAATAAATTACAGAATGATAAATGAAGAAAACCAAAAAGAACAGAAAAATTTTTTAAAATATCTCATTCCAACAATAAGGCAGAATTGTAAGATTATTTTTATTACAAATAATTTCTTTCATTTAACTAAGACAGAATTTAATAATATTCTGAAAAATCTTGACATAGAAAATGTTCAATTTGTTGTAATTAGAAAAATATGCTTCAAAAGAATTGAAAATGTTTTATGTGATTGGGGGATTAAAAACAAAGTAATAGTATTCCTTTGTAAAAAATACCCCAAAAGTGCTGGATTCATTCCTTGTCAATTTCTTAAGAAAATTGAAAACAATTCAAATAAAGTTTTCTTACAAAAGAACTTTCTACCACCAAGAGTTGAAAGTACACTTAGGATTGCAAAATTCCAGTTTATAGACTTCATATTCAAAGATTATAAAAAAGAACAAACTTGTTTATTGAAATTAATGAAGCAATTTTTGAAACAATTATACAGACAACAACTTCATCTTTTTTTTTTATTTTATGTTTTTAATTCTAGATTATAGATTATATCACTTTTTTTCTTTTTAATAAAAACAATTTTTTAAAACAAAAATTACTTTGCATTCAATTAAATTTACAATTTTGATTCATTGGAATTTAATATAGGCTCATTCTATCAATAATTTTGCTTCAAATTTGATCAAAAATGGTGCAGTAGTTGCTGAGATATGGATTCCTATGAATGTTATATATAAACTCTGTTTTGACAATTAAAATATTCGTCATCCAAAAACTAAATTTGTTATTAATTACGATAGAGTTTTGAAATTTTGTACTTATACTAATATTAGTATCCTAATCTCACATCTTTTTACATTAATATTTTTTAAATGAGAAATACTTAATAAATGTACCAAATGTCTTTCGAATTGTCCATATTTTTTGTGACAATAATTTTATTTCAAATTTAATCAAAAATTGGTGCAGTAGTTGCTAAGATATGATTTTCTTTGAATGTTGTATTTAAACAGGGTTATTAGTGTATATAAAAAAATATTCGTCAGAAAAAAATTAAACTTGTTAATAGTTAAGATAGAGCTCTAAAATTTTGTACATAATTTAATATTATTATACCAATTCCAATTCTTTTTACAGAATTGAGTTATCTCTTATGGTTCCAGAGTTATGGCTCCATCAAATTATTTCTCATATATAAACCTATACAAAATATTTGTCATGGCTGCACTAACTCTGTTGTTAATTAAGATGTATATTTGTAATTCTGTACATAGATTAACATCACTACGCCTATCATAAATCTTTTTACAAAGTTCAATCATCTCTTAAGGTTCCAGAGTTTTGGCACCATTAAAATTTACATGTTCTTTCTTTCATAAAAGCCTTTTTTAACATATTTGTCAGGGTAGCACTAACTCTGTTGTTAATTAAGATAGAGATTTTAGATTCAGTATATAGACTAATACCATAATGCTAATATCAAATTACTACAAACTCTTATCTCTATTTAGCATGTTTGTAGAACTTTCTCACACACATAGGTTTAATTTGATTATTTGTGCTTTTAAACTTTACTAACTAACTTTATGTTCTCACATTGGCATTATATAATTTTATCTATAGTTGATATGTTTGTGGCATGTTCCCACAGGCTTCTCCATATATTATATATACAATGTAGGCATTTTTTCACCGGATTCATTTGTAGTTTGAAGATTAAGGAGTCAACACCACATTAAAAGAAGATAGTTAAATGTACCACTTCTCCAATTCCTTTCAAAATATACATCTTTCAATGAAAGAATGGTATGTATATATTTCATTAAACAGTATCATTGTAAATAGCACTTTTGATATGATATATATTGAAAAAACCTGAAGAAGAGAATTCCCTATTGGAAATCTTCAACCCCTCTGTAGGTGTAGGTTACTAGACCCTGATGAGTCCTTGGTAATGAATATAGAGAGGAGGACGAAACCGTGGTAGGTCGTGTAGGTAGGAAATAATAAAAAATTTCAGAAAAAAATTTTTTGAAAATTTTTTGAAAAAATCTTTTCTTTTGGAAATTGTTTTAAATGTCAATTTTGGTGTATTTTTTCTTTGACTGCTTCCCAAAAACAATTGGGACTCTTGAAGTGTGAGAATTCTGTTTCTCTTTTTTGATTTAGTCAAAAAAAACCTTTTGCAAACCCTAACCTAACCTAACCCTAACCTAACCCTAGCCCAAAAGTAAACAAAAGTACAAGGGCTTTCAGGATCAAGAACTGGTCTCTAACTTACTTAAATCAAACCCTAACATCATTATAAAACCTGCTGATAAGGGTAGGAGAATTGTAATCATGGATAAAGAAGATTATGTATATGAGGCTCTTACACAACTTATGGATAGTACAACTTATAAAATAGTAGATCAAAAAATAAGCTCTACTAAATGGGCTAGAATCAATGAAATCCTACAGGAACTGGTCAAGAGAAAGATTATAAATAAGGCTACAGCAGCTTTGATAGCACCAGAGAACAATGATGGGGAAAGAATTTTCTACCTACTTCCTAAGATACACAAACAGATGGGGGACTGGAGAATTCCAAACAAGATCCCTAAGGGAAGACCAGTAGTAAGCTATACAGGCTCTGACTTATATAAAATATCCAAATTTATTGACTACTACTTAGTCAGAATGGCCAAGAGCACTAACAGTTTTTTAAAAAACACCCAACACTGTATCTCTAAATTTAAAAATATTGGCAACTGGCATAATAGAAAAATTTACACTGCAGATGTGGAGGCATTGTACCCCAGCATTAACCCTACATGGGGCTTAGCAGCAGTTAAAGAATATATGCAATCACACCCAGATATTGAGAGACCAGATGACTTGATATTGGAATTACTTTGGATCTGTCTTACAAACAATGATTTCCTCTTTGGAGACCATAGGTTCCTCCAGATTAAGGGTACTGCTATGGGAGCCCCATTCAGCCCTGCTTATGCCAACATAGTCCTACATACATGGGAACATGGTATAGTTACTAAACAAGATCACAATGTAGAATACTATGGTAGATATATTGATGACATCATTGTTATAACAAAACCAGGAAAATGTATCACAGAACTTATACTGGAACTGGAGAATAAAAATACAGATATTAAGCTAACATGGTCAAAAGACCCTAAAGCTGTTACTTTCTTGGATTTGGACTTACAAATTCAGGAAAATAAACTGGTATGGCAGACTCACTTCAAAGAAACTGACTCTAGAATAATGTTACATACTAAATCCAACCACCCTAAACACACCTTCAAAGGGATTCTCATGAGCCAGCTCACAAGATATAAGAGAAACTGTAGTAACCCTGATGTAGCTATCAGGCAATTCAAAGAGCTTATAAATCTTAACAGAGATAATGGTTATACAATATCTATGATGAGGAACACAATAAAAAAATGGAAAACAAAAGACAATGAAAATAATATCCAGAGCTATGAGATACAGAAATGTAATAGCATGAAATGTGATACTTGTCTTAGATTAGGCTCTGATAATATGGTTTATGACTTATACAAAATTAATTATTGGGAACTTAAAGGTAACATCACCTGTTCCACCAAGGGATGTGTATATCTCCTACAATGCTCTACATGCTCTCTGGTCTATGTAGGCTTAACAACTGACTCCACTAAAAGTAGATGGGGAACCCATAACCTGGCTTTCAAGAGTAAACTAGATAGACCTTTATATAAACATATGCTGGAACATGGTATCAAGAAAATGAACATTTTTATTGCTTCAATAGCTCCAAAGGAGCTCAAAGATCACCAACAGCAAATATGGCTAATGAGAAGAGAAACATATATAATTAATTATCTTGACACCAGAACCCCATATGGACTCAACAAACATCAGGGTTTCACAACTAAGGAGATGGTACCACTACTAATACCACAACATAATAAAGCTCAGGAAATAGCAAAAAAAGTTAGAGATGCAATTCACAATATGACCTTGGATAGCTCACATTTGAAACTATATAAGTCCATCACAGCTTTTAGAATTCCCACTACAACCAGAGCCCTGATAATCAACAAAAAGGTGGATGATATTATGGAGTCATATATACAGACACTATGTCAAAATAAGGCATGGAGCCTTCCCACTAACAGATGACACAACAATAATCAACCAATAACTCAGTTCTGGCACTTGGAACCCTAAGAGCCCTGATAGCCCTGGGAGCCCTAAGGCCAAAATAATAGTTGGTAACAATCCTACTTATATTTGGGTGATATGGAAGCCACAATAACTTTAGTACCTTGGATAGCCCTGAAAAACAACAACAGTGTTGAGAAAAAAGAAAAGTGTAAATAGATGGCACTAGTGCAAGGGTGGCCATCTATTGTAATATCAATTAACTACACATGTGTGTGTGTTTTTTATGTATATGCATATATATGGTGTTGGTTTGTATGTACTTAGTAAATTTTTTATGTTTGGTAAAAGGGTATATAAACTCAATTTTGTTCAAAAATGCATAACCTGATGAAGCCTAGATAATAGGCGAAATATTGTTATATTTCTTTTAATACAGTTTATTCAAAATTTTACTATGAGTCTTGGTGTTTCCTCTTTCTAACCTGACCAGGGAGAGCCCTGCCTAACATACAATTTTATTTGGAGAAAACACTACCTATTTGGAGAAAACACTACTTATACTTAATGCTAACCATATACTAAAACTGGGAGTACAGAGAGCCTTGATACTATATACAAGGGCTCTTACTCATCATTAATATTTCTAAGACCTGACCAGGGGGAACCCTGCCTAACATACAATTCCATTGGAAAATATTTCCTGGTACTTGGACCTTGAGACTAACCATATCCTAAACCAGGAGTACAGAGAGCCTTGATACTATACACAAGGGCTCTTATGTTAATAGTTCTGTGAGTGGCCTAACCCCAACCAAAACAAAACCTAACCCTAACCTAACCCTAACCCAGATACAAATTAGTGAAACTTTACAACTAACCCTAACCTAAGATAATGGAACCAACACTTAACTCAGCAGAGAAGAAGGTACAGACTGGACAGACATGGGACCTGTTCTGAACAATTGTTAAATAATAAAGAATGGGGTAATTTGTGGGGAGACACCTCTCTATGAGAGAACAGATGGTTGACAGTTGGCAGTGAACAAAAGTTCCCCAACAAAAGGTCCCTTCTGGTTTCCCAATCAACACAAAGACAACCCATTGACAATCATACATGAGCAGTCTAATGTAACCATAACCTCTACCTTCAACCATCTCTCAGTGTATTCCTTACATACAGGAACAAGTGTGTCTGATATATATAAGGGGTTGAAAGTTTAACATGGGTCCACAGACCGTATGCTACATAGTACCCTAAGGATATATATATCAAAGAGTTAGTTTTGATCCAAAAAAATCAGTGATGTGACAAAAATGTCCCAAATCTGGGCCGTTTAGGAGTTTCGTTATGCGTCATCCTAGACGTTTCAATTTTGTTGGAGGTGATAGAGCTCGAAAAGAGCTTTTCACTGATATGCTACACGACCATGTAGCTCTTACAGTTCAGGAGTGGCTGAGCTTCGAAAATCGAAAATTTTCCGAGTTCGGGTAGAAAAATAAAAATATTTTTTTCTATCTTTCCGACGTAGGGGCAAGCTTGGATTCAAGTTTGAAAGCAATCCGACGATTTTGAAAAATTGGCCTTCACTGAGGCTCTGGACTTGTAAAGATTTCGCGAAAATCATTAATTTTATAAGTTCATTGTCATGTTAATTACCTGTAAAAACGTTACATTCGCCTGGGTACTTAGAAAGATTTTGGAAAAAATATTTTCCGAAAATATTCTAAGTCCAGCCTAACACAGTGTTAGGTTTTGGACTTAGAAAAATTTCGACTGAAAAAAGTCGATAAATTTTTCAAAAATATTCTAAGTCCAAATTGGAGGTGAAATCACCCCTTATCTTAGATTCAGTTATATTTCATGGTGCGGTAATGAATAGGGCTCTGGACCGCCCCATGCAAATAGGATTGGCCATATATGTACAGAGGAAGGAACATAGAATTGAATCTAGGTCTTCTTCTGTTACATTTTATGAAAAGTGACTTACCTGATTGTTATACCTGCGATTTTTGAAAGGTTACCCTCTAATTACTATAGAACGTAGGGTCGAGATACTGGTAATAGAGTCTAAGGCTGCCAGTCAGCCATCCTCACCTACCACCGTTAACTTCAAAGCTCCATAGCTCCGCAACCGCTGGGCCGATTTCGTTCAAATTTTGCACAGTTGCTCAGTTCAATTAGATCTAGCACTGTGTAAAATTTCATAACGATCGGAGCAAGTTGAAATTTCAACTTTCATCAGTGGTCGACTTGCTTTACTGACCACCAAATAGGTGATTTGTTGCGAGATAAAGTGTGGGATCAAACCAGTACCTATCCTAAGGTATAGTAAGCCTCTCAGAGATCAGTCTGGTGGCAATCTAACCAGCCACTTTTCCCCTCTCACTTGATAAAGGAGGAATACCTCCGAAATATTGTGAGTTTTAATCTGGTGACATTTTGTTAGTTGCTAAATACAGGTTCTCTTCACCCTTGTGGAGAATTTGTAAGTGGTTTTGTTGGAGATACAGTTACAGCTTAGGCTGGGGAATTGCTACTCAAGATAGCAACTCCTCAATAGCTACACCAACCCTTAGCCAAAGCTTGGTTATAAGTGTGTGTGCACTTTTGGGATTGCCAGTCTGTACTGATTGTGCTAATCCCTAACCCCAAGACCTAATACAACAAAGTACAAATACTTGCATAATTCATTTCATTAAATTTTTCAAAATTTTATTGTATTTCAGTGCACAAAAGAAATCAAGCCATCATTAGTATGAAATGTTATCTCAGCCTCATTGCTAACAATGGCTCTGACATTCCTCACGTTTAGGACAAGAGATTTTCTGACAAGCAGAAAAGCATTGATATCTCTGTAAAAAATAGATTGATTTTAATGTTGTTAATAATATATGTTACTCTTTTCAATACCGGTAGTCCTATTCTCTTATTTAATGTTTGATGAAGTGCATTAATTAATTCTTCTCTTTCCATTTGATTCAAAATGGATCTCAAACTGTTTTCAGACATTGGCAGTGAAAAAGTCTGGAGAGAAAGACAAACAACCAAGCAAACAATTAGAAGTTTTTTCTCCATTTTATCAGAATGCAAAACTGTTTCCCTCAGAAAGAAAAGCAATATAAAAATGTCATTTTCTCTCCTGCTCTTATAAAGACCAGCTCAAAACTGGTTTAAAACAAGTTCTATTGTAAATATATTGAAAGAATATTGAAATTATTAAAAAGTTCATGAAAGCATTATATTTTGAACTAACCTTAAAGTATTATAATCCTAACCTTCATCAATTTACAATAATAGATGTCAGAGTCTGAAAAAACAGAATGCACATTCAATAGATGAACAATGTTGAACTAATATTGCACTATGCTTGTATTTTAATTTTTGGCCTACGCCTTTTGTGTCAAGGTTTTTCAATCTATGACTTACTGACAAGCTGAAATTGCACTCACACTGGATATAGGTTTAGTTAATAAGGATCCCACAGAAAATGTCCCCAAATGCATGGCTTAACCCTAACCCTATCCTAGCCCTTATCTTTCCCTGACCTCTTTTTTTACCTGTAACCCTTATATGGAACCTCCCTAACTACAAATCAATAGTTATTTTACTTCAAAGTATTGCTGACTACTTTTCGTTTGCCTTGATAATGGTCAGTAAAGCAAGTCACCCATTAAAAATAGTCATATTTTCAAACTGCTCTGATTTGTTTGAAATTTTGCACAGAGTTAGGTATAGAACACACCAATCACTGTATATAATTTGAGCTAAATCGGCCCAGGCGTTTAGGACCTATGGTCGTTTGAAATAAATGTAGGTCACAACCAGTTGTCATGTGTTTGTGACTGCCACCAACTTTATCTGATATTAATCCTTACATTTTACACCAATTAGAGGGTAACTTATCAAGTAAACACAGGTATATAAATCAATTTGCTACCTCTCAATACATGTAACACAGGAAGACCTAGATTCAATTCTATATTCCTTCCTATGTACATAAATACATACATTTGGAACTAGAAACTCGTTTTTACTCAATACATATTCTTTGGGCGAAATACTGGTATTTTGTTGATTCATTTCCTAACCTAACCCTAAACAAGCAAGTTTAAACAACCAGCTGACAGTTAGAGAACTGAACTGTCTACTGTTGAATTTGTAGGGTTTATATACTTTTCCAATAGTTAACAGTTCACAGATAAAACTATGCACACAAACAAATGTAATAATTTGGATAAAGGAAAAGTTCAAATATACTTCCATATTTATTACTGTACAACTTTCGTTCTATTCTATTCTTATTCTATACTACTATTATACATAACTTACTACAAACTGATGCAAGGAAATATAATAACATGTGGCTTAACACAGACCTTCTTGGTCATACTTAAGGTTCATCCTAAGTACCACTTAAGTTTTGGCCACATTATGATTGATGAGCTTGTCTAAGGTTTTGGCCAAACTATGATTAATTAACTTTCTCAAGTGGGGAACTTTGTAACATATTGTTCTAAGGACAAACATGAACTAGGTGAGTTCACAGCTGTAAACTGTTGATTGGATGCTAGACAATAATCTTCAAGTATATAACTCCTCACTGCTTTACTCCAATCAGCTAACCTCAACATGGGAGGATCAACTGGAACCAATGCCCACTGAGATCTTTCTACTTCCTCAACATTGGACACTAGCTTGGTAATTTGTCAACCTACTGTTACCCACTACTTACTCTGCTATTGAACTTTCATATTGTTACTTGCTTAAGTATTATTTTCAATAAAGCACTTGAATTGAAACACTTTGTTTAAAGGTTTGAGTAGAACCAGTACTGTTATAAGTTACAAACACATAAATTGGCAAGACCAAAGCAGTACAAATTTGGCACAGTTGACAGGATTTTCTAATTTGGTTTATTTATACTTTTGGAAGAAAAGGAAATATGGTAGAAGGAGGTAATGGAAATACCACTGGAGCAGTCACAGACACTAATCCTTCTACCCCAGCAACTCCAACAATCACAATTCAACCAGCAGGGATTTCAGAAAGGCAGCAGAGACTAATTGAGGACTATGATAGATTGGTATATGAAATGAAAAGAAATAATATTACAATTCCTCCAGGCTCTGAAAATGTAACACCTCACCCAGTACAAAATCCCAATGTAGATATTACAACCCTAATTCAAACATTGAGAGCTGCTTGGGACTGCCCTCAAAGAGCTATCCTCAGGTTATATGATGGTAGCAAGGAATGTTCAAAATTCAAGGAAAACTTTTATCAAGCATGCAATGCTTAAGGTTGGGTTGGTGAACATAGTATGAAAGCAAATCTTTTAGATTACTTAACTGGCCCAGCAGTTGGTCAACACTCTGCATCCAAGATGTCAAACATTGGCAGAATTATATGATGCTGCTAAATAAGCAGAAATTTCATTAAAGTTAAACCAGAGAAAATCAATCACAATGGTGTCTAAGTTGGAAACAAAGGAACAAAAAAAGACCAAAGTGATTAACAAAGATGCTTCAACAGAAACCCCAAGTTTTTGGAATAGACAGCATCCACCTGACTACAGGAAGGCTGCTAAAGAAAAGTGGCAAAGCCAGAAATTCCAAAAGTATGCACCCCCTATGAATAGGTATTATAAGAAAAATCAACAAGCCAAGTTGATCCTGAAGGAGGAACCTAAGCTACAAAAATTGGAAACACTGGAAAATGACAGTTCATCAGAAAATGATGAAGTACAAGATATTCTCTGTTTTTCTGATAGTTAAGAATCTATATGTCAGTTTTTACAAAGTAAACAAACTGAGAGAAATTCTTCAACTTTTATTGGACAATTTGAAACTAAAACTGGCTTCAAATTTGATGCCTTAATAGACTCTGGTAGTGACAGGTCTTTTATTTCAAAAACAGTATTAAAACAAATTCAAGGGAAAGCATCCTTTCCAGAGCCAACTGTGAAAAATGCTAGAGATGCTTCAGGCAACAGCATTGAGATATATGGCGAAATTATTTTAAAACTACACATCAATGGGAAAATTATTAAGCAAAGCTTCCTAATCAACAAAACCATAACACAAAAGTGTATTATAGGTTGTGATTTTCTACAACAGACTGGAGCAACTCTTGACTTTTACAAAGGACAGATTATACTGCAGTCAATTACAGAAAAGAATTATCCACTTGAAACTCAACATTTATCCTTCAAAGGACTTCACCCAGTTCCTTCCATCACAAAGAAAAGTGAAAGTCAAATACATAGTCTTCAGACAAATATTGAACAGGAAAATTCAGAGCTGGAACTAAAAGTCACAAAAACTCTGGAAAATATCAAGATACTATTGCAGAAGACAGATTTGACATTGGCAATCCAGATGCTCCACCCCTGGAAATTACTTTACAACCAGGTTCAACCCCATATAGACAAAAGCCTTATAGAATGCCTCCTCAAAAACAAGAAGAGTGCAAGCAACAAATAGCTGAATTAGTAAAAAGCAAAGTTATTCAACCAAGCAAGAGTAACTGGGCTTCACCAATTGTTTTTGTAAGAAAGAAGGAAGGTGTGCACTTAGAAGTAGCTCACGCCCAGACTATTTTAGGATAAAAGGCAATTGGGACAATTATTTATTACAAATTGTAAACATTCAATTATATAAGTTGTTAAAATAATAGAATCATCTATTAAATGGGATTAATGGTTTAAATATGACGAACTTAGAATGGTGAAGGTTGCACAGCTGTTATTTACCACAGGAAAAACAACAATTAAAACAATAGAATTGACTATTAGAAGGGCTTAACCATTCAAATATGACGAACTTAGAATGGTGAAGGTCGCACAGCTGTTGTTTACTACAAGAAAACAACAACAAATGTTTGCAAACCTGTTAAGGAAATTATTGAAAAGGTTTAGCAGCTGTTTTATCAAATGCTTAATTATGGACTGGCATATGTTCATTATTTCTTTAAGAATTCTTGTTACATTTGAAAGATGAAAGTGATATCCCTATCACTTCCATCTCAGCTATTGTTTAGTAAATATATATTTACCTAACCCTAACCCTAACAAATCTTCTATAATATCCACAAAATGCTACAAAACTTAATAAAGTATTTGCAAACATTGGTAATTCAGCATCCTTTATCTTTTGAATCTTTTCTGGATCAGTTTCAATGCCATTTTGTGTAATTCTATGACCAAGAAATTGTACTGATTCTTGTAGAAATGCACATTTGCTTAATTTAATTCTGAAATCTTTTTCCTTGATTCTTTCCATTAACTTTTCAAGAGCAATGAAATGTTCTTCCAAAGTTTTTGTAAAAACAATGATGTCATCCATATAATTAATACAAAAGTTTTCTAATCCATTTATGACAAAATTTGCCATAATATAACTAAAGTGTGAAGGTGCATTTGCCAAAACCAAAAGGCATTCGATTAAATTCAAATAGACCAAATGGTGTAATAAAAGCTGTTTTCTCTTTATCTTCTTCTTTGATGGGAATGTGGTGAAATGCACTTGTTAAATCCAAGATGGAAAAGTATTTATGTCCTCCTCCAAGTTTGTCAAATAAATCTTCTTGGTGTGGGATTGGATAACAATTCTTTTTTGAATGCTTGTTGAGTTTTCTGTAATCTACACACATTCTCAATGTTCCTTCTTTCTTTTTAACAAAGACAATAGGTGAAGCCCATTGGCTTTTACTTGCTCTAATCAATCCATTTTCCAATAGTCCATTCAGTTGCTCTCTACATTCCTGCTGCTTGTTTGGTGGCAATCTGTATGGTCTTTGTTTAAAAGGTTTTACTTCATCCAACAATTCAATTGCCATAGGTGGAACATCAGGTGAGCCAATATCAGTTTGATTTGTAGCAATAATATCTTCATAATTCTTAATGATTTCTTTTAATTCTTCCCTGCTCTTTTCAATGTTACCTTCAGACACACTGGAATAATTGTTAATTTCCATAGTGTTTATTGCAAAACTGTCTCCACTATGATTTGACAAAAGTTCACAATCTATAACTCTGTTAAAGTCCAATTCTTCCAACTCTTCTATGTCAGGAAGTGGTGGGGATTCTTCATCTTTTTTAACTTCAATAATTATTCCATCGTCCAACTCAATGTGCTGGGATTTCATTTCTGTTGCTGTATCTTCCTCAGATGTAGTACCAGTCTCCTCTTCTGAATCCACAGAATCTGATATGTCAGGCTGGTCATCATGTTTTTGCAAATATTGTCCAATCAGTCCAACAGTTAGTTTGTTAGGTTTTCCTTGGTTTCTTTTATTTGTCTGATTGTTTTGTCTTTTTTGTAGAAAAGTTTTAACAGGCTCTCCTTTTCTTATAAAAAATGGTAGTGAAACTTGTTTAGTTGCAAAGTTAATTAATGCACCAGATTCTCTTAGGAAGTCACATCTCAGAATTATTGCCATATCCAATTTTTCCATTATAATGAAGTCTTGTTCCATTATTTGTCCAGCAAATTGTATATTAAGTTTTGCTTTACCTTTAGTTTTCAGGGCATTTCCATCAGCCAAAGTTATTATTGGTAATGCAGTGGTTTCTTTTGTTGCACATTTTTGATCCAATAATTTAATTTCTTTGTGCACTTAGAAGTAGCTCACACCCAGACTATTTTAGGATAAAAGAATCATCTATTAAATGGGATTAATGGTTTAAATATGATGAACTTAGAATGGTGAAGGTTGCACAGCTGTTATTTACCACAGGAAAAACAACAACAATAAAAAACAATAGAATTGACTATTAGAAGGGCTTAACCATTCAAATATGATGAACTTAGAATGGTGAAGGTTGCACAGCTGTTGTTTACTACAGGAAAACAACAACAAATGTTTGCAAACCTGTTAAGGAAATTATTGAAAAGTTTAGCAGCTAACCCTAACCTAACCCTAACCCTATAAGAAATTTTTCCTTTATACTGATCACCAAAATTTGGTTCAAACATTTGTACAAAACAAATTAAATTCAAGTACTGTTAAATGGGTTATGGCACTTATGGATATGGATTTTGAAATAATTTACATACCAGGAAGAACTAACAGAGCAGACTGGATATCAAGGATTGGAGAAACTAATGAAGTAATTGATTTTTGAAATTTACTCAAGGAAAGGTTAAATGAAGAAAAACAAAATGGCAATACAGTTCCCCAATTAGCAGAAAGAAAGGATATGCTTAAATGCTTTTATATTGACACTGAAAATTTAGAAGAATTGGATGACTGTTTGGATGATAATTTAGATGATGACTTTGATGAAGAATTAAAAGAATATCAAGCTCAAATAATGAAACTAAAAGTTGCACCAGTTGAAATAAACTTTTATAAAGAACAACTACTAGACATTCCATTAATGAAAGCAGTAGATAAATTGGAAGGAGAAAATATTGAAGATGAATCATTAAATGAATATAAAAATTATATTGAAGGTATGTTTGTAAAAGATGACCTAATATGGTATCTAAATGGCTGTCAACCACTACTTGTAATTCCTCTATCAACTTTAAGTAACCTACTTGGACAAATTCATCAACATCAACTATTTGAACACTATGGTGTTGATATAACTATTCATACTTTGGAACAAGCATTCTGGCATCCTAAGCTAAAGAAAACAATTAAAGATCACATAAGGAATTGTGAATTTTGCGAACAATTAAGGGCACCAGGTAACAAACATTTATTGGTTGAAACACCACACCCAACTCTACCTATGCAAAGAATTGCTATGGATATCATGGGACCTCTGACTGGACATGATTCTTACAAGTATATACTTGTCATTATTGACCACATGTCAAGATTTACCAATCTTTTTCCTCTAAAAACTCAAACAGCTGAGGAAATTTCCAAGCATTTGTTTTTCAATTATTTTCCAATATTTGGTATTCCAGAAGAAATTCTCACAGACCAAGGACGAAATTTTCTTGGAGAAATCTTTACAGAAATGGTAACATCATTGGGAATAAGAAAAATTAAAACAACAGCATTTCATAGTCAAAGTAATGGAATGGTAGAAAGAAAGAATTTGGAAATTCGTAGAGCACTGCATAAACATGTAGTTCTGGAACAATTGACAGATTGGACAAGACAATTACCAATAATTCAAACATGCCTAAACCAAATTCCAGTTGGAAGTACTGGTAAAACTCCACATGAAATATTGTTTGGATTAAAGAATAGAAATGTTTTAGATTTATTGATGGAAGTTCCAAGGTTAGAACCTACAACAAAATTCTTATTTGATAGAAAACATGAATTAGAAGAAATCAGAGCCACAGCACTTTGTAAATCTGTCTTGAAAAAGAAGGAATATAGAGATAGAGTTAACAAAGCTATCACAAAAAAACCACCAACTTACAAAATTGGTGATTGGGTACACATAAGAAATGAACACATTGGTCAAGGAATGAACAGAATAAATACAACCAAATGGAGTGGACCATACCTTGTAAATGCTGCTGATACTACAAAATGTTTATATGAATTAGAAATATTGGCAGACAAAAGAAAATTCTATCACGCAAGCAGATTAAGACTAGCTAACAAACAAGCCATAACAGTAAATACAATTAAAGCAGAAAGGCAAAAATGGTCTGGAAGAACACTTCCTATTAGAAGATCTATAATTTACACTTTGTTAGCAATCTGTTGTTTAAACATGGTTCAAGCAAATGTTTCCATAACAAGGGCAAACATAACTGTAAGAATGAGACCATCAGTACAGTATTGCCATGGACAACAAGTACACCAATCATTTGATTTGGCAGATGAACCAATATGTACTTTTGAAACCAAACAAATGACAAAAATTGTTGCTAGTATTTATGAAATTAAAGCTGACAATTTAGCAATTCAAGCAGTTAAGTGTATGGTGAAGAGAAGAATCAACTTTTATACATATTACTTCTTTGGAGCAAAAAAGCACAGAATTGAAAAACACTTACCTTAACTGAAAAACAATGTAGACAAATGCTTGAGTATAAGAAAACTCTTAATGGACAAAAACTTCTTCAGAAAGGAAAACTTTGGGTGTTCGATGAAAACAAAGGACCATATTACAAATGGCCCAGAACAACAGTTGTTGAAGAATTCACAACAATATTACAAATTGGCAAAGCTTATTGGCAGCCCAACCAAGACAAAATAACTACAAATCTGGAATATATGGAAGACTGTTCTATAAAACACAAATTCTGTAGAACACTGGATTCAATTATTATATTTAATCCAAAGAAAGGACAACACCTTCTTGGCCATACCTCACCTTGGAAGGTTGTCACAAAAAATATAGAATGTGTTAAACTAGGAGGATACTTTTCATGTCCAAATTATGCAATTATGGACCTTCCATATGAAGACAGATACATAAGAGGATTTGGAGGACCAGGAACAAGAGTATTAGTTCCACAAAAAGCATCCGATTTATTAAGAACTGATTTCCAAGAGTCAATCTATGCAAATAGGAAAATACTACTGAACAGAAAATTTCAAGTCATTTCTAATATTGAGACAATGAGACTGGAAAATTACACAGGAAAAAAGAAATCAGTTTTGAGAAAGGCAAATGAAACCGATAAACAGAATATTGTAACTTTCAATGATTGGTATAGAGAAGGTGATAGAAATTATCACATGTTGTTAAAAACCCAATCAACATCAGTAGTGCAAACATATATTTTGAATGATATTATTTCACCAGATATTTGGGATATAGATAACAATTACATTCTGACAATGCTGAATAGTTCCAAATTAAAATCTACAGTAGGAATTGGACTGAGAGATTTTGAATTAAAACACAAAGAAATCACCTTCAATCCATTGCCAAAACTAAATGTATGGTATGAAAGTCCAACAGGTAATCAATTTCAAACAATGAAAGCAAATGGAAAATTCACACTATTGCAACGTACTTCCAATGTTGCTAAATGTGATTTAGATGAATACACAATGAAAAAAGAACCAAAATTCCACAAACTGGACATTGAAGATGCAGTTAGAACATCTGCCTTACTCAATAATATTGACAAAAACTTTCAAAATCTACAAACTGTATTCAAACAAGTATCTCAACTTTTATGCAAAGAATTTATTATGAGAAATAAGATGGTGGCATTGCTTACACCTTTGGCACCTCAACTTCCAACAATACTGGATCCAACACAAGGCACTCACAGCACCTGGCTGGGTGACCTAACAACACTTAACACATGTACAAAGCTAAAATCAGTTCAAGTAGTTTGTGATATTGAAATTATAACAAAAAATGGATTATGTTCAAAACAATTCCTCATCAAATATAAGGATCTTTTGTTCTCAATTGATCCAATTCTACACCATGCCTACCACATAACTAAAGAGGATATAAGATATGGAGCATGTGACCAAACACAGTATCTTTTTAAAATAAAAAAGAACCCTCTGGATGCTGAAAGGAATCAAGATGCAATATCTTCTGGAAAGAAAACTTTCATCTATTATACAAGAAATGGTTGTAAATTTCAAACAGCTGCTGCCAGATCAATCAGAATGAAAATTAGCAATGAAATTGAAGAACCAAAACTAGAAGTTGCAAGGCTCACAGATCTATTACAGTTAGGTATAAAAGACCATGTTGGTAAGAAACACCAACAATTCCAACAAGTCCTTGACTACATACAAGACACATGAACAAGGCATAACAAGCATATCAATTTTGCTAATGAACTTGGTATTGACTCAAGCATGTCAACACAAGAACATTTATTTTCATCATGGTTAAAAACTCCAACTAAAATGCTGATCAACATTGCCTTTCCAACAATAATTGTTATTGTAATCTCATTCATTCTATGGCTTGGATATAAAAGAAGATGTAGCAAAGTTACCAGGAAAACACTTTGGAAATACTTAGAAAGAAGAAAACCTCAACCCACAGCTCCAGAAATCCAACAGGAGGAACTACAGGTCCCAACCTACTCAACTTTAGAAATTGATCAGGAAGCAATACCTCTTCAAAACTATCCAACATTTAAAAGAGATGGTAACACAGTGATTGTCACCAGTCCCAGACCTTTCATGGAAGCAAGGTCTTAAAAGGGTGGGATATCTGTGCACTTAGATATATTGACATATTGGTATTTAGACTTTAGGTTTAGAGGAATTCTAGAATAACTTCTATTTCATAGAAATTATAAAGGTGGAACTTTAGAAAGGCTTTTATTTCATAGACAACTGTATTTCATAGGAAATAGATCATTTGCCCATAGTAGATGGAGCCACTATGAAGTTAACAAAGGAACAAAGAACATGGAAAAGATGCATGTCAAAGTTGTGACATCTTGGGTAATGCCAGATGTTGATGAGGCAGACTTAATCTGCAGTGGCAAATGTTGGCTATGTCATGCTTGCCTTATCATTATGATCTAGGTGTAATAGTCTTTGCTCTCTTTGTTTCTTGTGGATTATGAGACTGTTGTGTATTACCTTTTTAATCGTTTGAACAATTGAACCCAAGCTTTGGTAAATGTATAAAAGGAAATACATTTCCCCAGCTTGGCAGTTCAGTTCTTTAACCGTTAGCTGGTTGTTTAAGCTTACTTGTTTAGAACTAGAAACTCATTTACTCAATACATATTCTTTGAATGATAAAGTGGTAATTTGTTGATTAATTTCTACCTAAGTTACATTTATTGAGATTATATGTGGACGAACTTAAAAGGTTCTATTTAGACCAGTACTTTGGTGAGTTGATCAATGATTGAAGAAGATAAATACTGTTCAGGAGAAGCAGAAATTCCTACAATTACAATACAACAAAGTACATAAACTTTGTTCAAAAATATTCAGGAAATGTGTTCTGACTTTCTAAGTAAACTCTTTCCAAAGATAACTAGGTTTCTTGTGGGTAGGGTTTCACTTGGGTACAGTTTCATCCGTATAACTAAAGATATTTATTCTAACAATGAAAGAATATAGGTTTTTGCAACTGAACATCAGTTAAAGCTGCTGTCAAAGGCAAAAATATGGTATGTGGATGGTACTTTTAAAATTGCAAAAGATTGCTTTTTTTCAAATGTTTTCAATAGATGGATTTCTAAAGAGAAATGGAGAGTTGAAGCAAGTACCATTGCTGTTTTCATTTTTAACTTCAAAAAAGAAAAGAGCTTATAAATTACTTTTCAAGGTAAGTTTTGTTTACAAATACATAAATGAATGATAATTTGTGTATTTAGGCTGCAAATGAGCTAACTGGTGACATATTGTACAACTTTCATTCTATTTTATTGTTATATTATTATCTATAACTTACTTAAAATCTACTTGAGGGAATACAATAACATGTGGCCTAACACAGACATTGGTTTGTCATACTTAAGGTTCATCCTTAAGTACCAATTAAGCTTTGGCCAAGTTATAATTGAATTAGCTTGCCTAGGGTGTGGCCAAGATACCATTTAATTAGTTTAGCCAAGGTGTGGTCAAGTAATAATTCAATTAGCCTTCCTAAATGTTGAACCTTGTAACATCCTCTTACTAAAGATAAATGTAAACTAGACAGTTTGACAGTTGCGAAGTGATGATTGGACACTAGAGAATAGTCTTCAAGTATATAACTCCTCACTGCTTCACTCCAATCAGCTAACCTCAACCTGAGAGGATCAACTGGAACCAACGCCCACTGGGATCTTTGTACTTCCTCAACATTGGACACTAGTTTGGTAATTTGGCAACCTACTGTTACCCACTACTTACTCTGCTATTGAACTTTCATATTGTTACTTGCTTAAGTATTATTTTCAATAAACCACTTTATCTCTATTGCTTAAATAAATCAGTTTACTTGCAATTACATAGTCTTTGTTTTTCTAGATATTGATTATCTTATTAATCAAGCCAATTCTTTCCTAACCCTACTTTTTTTCTAAAAACATCACAACCTTCTATATATTATATAAAGTGCTTTTTTCTACTTATTCAAGATGTTTTCTATGTCTTTTGTGGACGTTTTCTGTCTCTTTTGTGGACATTTTCTGTTATGGACATTTTCTGTTGTGGACGTTTTCTGTCTAAACCATTATCTATAGTTCATAAGTGTACATAGAGAATGATTGGAAATGGAGACATAGTAAAATATGTCAATATCTAGGTATTCTCAGCAGTTCATCATGCCTACTCTCATCTGTTAGCCTAGTACTATTGACACTAGAGAAAAAAGCTGCTGTAAAACAATACAAAAAAATCCTTTTCCTAAGCTACAAAACAATAATGATTATATTAGCTCTTTCCTTCCTGTCAGTTGTATTGTTAGCAGCTTTTCCTAATTTTTACTTTGAGGTTTGAACTAAAATTTCTTTTACCAAAAATACTTGTCTATATTGTAAAATGTGTTATGATTACTCATCAAGATATCCATTGTGCTTTTCTCTTCATTTAACAAATCAGAGGAAAGATAGATAGATCTATTCTTTTTTGGTTTTCTCAATATTGCCAATATTACTTATATGTATTGTTATCTATTTCTATGTGGACATATTAAAAGAAGTCTCAAAGTCAAGTAGAATTATATCAAGAAAGCAACTACTTACAAGATCTGCAATCTTGTATTTTTACTTTTAGGATTAGAGGGTTTGCTGACAATGTTTTGGGGTGTTTCACCCCTTCATCAGGATTAATCCAAACCCTCATTTAAGGTTGAAATCTAAAAAATTTAAAGGAAAGTGCCTAACAACCTCTTCCATTTCAATCAACTTCAAATCATTCAAGTCCAAAGATGCGCCATTGTTTCAATCAATTTCAACAGAATCCACCTCCAAAGAGAACTAGGTTCTTGAAAGACACTCTTGATTTGCAACTGTGGAGAAGGTCAGCCTTCTAATTGATTCAGAATGTGAATATTGCGCCCTGGTGAATCTGTGCTTCTCTTTACTATTAAGATACCAATAAACATCTCCAATTTCAAGGCAATTATTGGTTTGATCACTTTCAGAGGGTTGTCCTCCCCCAGGTTAGTCCAATGTTTTGTGATTGAAATTTTTTTTTTTGTTTTTTTAAAAACAATTTTTTTTAATTAGGCAATTGGAAGGTTTACAGTAATAATTTGAGATAAAAATTTCAAAATTTTGAACCAAAGCATATATTGGAGGTGTAAATGTGAAAAAATTTGATGTCTTTTTTTACATTTGGACCTATAACTGAATTCCCAAGCCCACAATTTTTTTTCTTTTTTGAATATAGCCTTATGACATCTGACTAAAGAACATATCAAAAAATAAAAAAAATTGTGGGCTTGGAATTTGAGATATTTAGCTTTGAAGTTTTGGTTGGATTTGTTTATATACTAATATTGCATTAATTGGTTATTAATTAATAGAGATTGATGAAAATATTTATTGTTGTCAATGTTTTTGAAAAATTAACATTAATAATAATAATACTGAACACAATAGCATATACTGATGTATAGATAAATGCAATGAATACTGTATTAGGTTTTGCACATGTACAATGATATGCAATAATTCTGTTTAAATACATACAATATAAATTCCATCAACATGCTAATGTTTTTTATATTGAAATTGCTGTTGTTGATGTAGATATAGTAGTTAACCTGTAGTAATCATTCAGATGCCAGGATAGTTGCTATTCGAATTTAACATGCTGATCCAAATATCAACAAACTTGTAATGAATGAAGCACTATTTGATATCTAAAACAAAACAAAACTGCTAACTATTTAATTATACCTACCTATTGTAAGTTGATTTAAAATAGGGTTGTAATGGTTATCATTATACATTAGACAGTATATTGGAGAAATAGTATTACCATCATTAACTTTTGTCATTTCAACAATTACATATTTATGAAAATGTTTACTATTGTACTTTGTTGTATTGTAATTGTACGAATTTCTAATTCTTCTAAATCAAAGTCTTCCTCTCCAATCATTTACCAGTTTGCCAAAGTACTAATCCAAATAGAACCTTCCAAGTTCATCCACAAGTAATCTCAATAAATGAAACTTTTACTGAAAATTTACCAACAAAACACCAGTATTTCATTCAAAGAATATTTTATTGAGTAAATGAGTTTCTAGTTCTAAATAAGCAAGTTTAAGCAACCAGCTGACGATTAGAGAACTGAACAGTCTACTGTTGAATTCATAGGGTTTGTATACTTTTCCAATAGTTGACAGTTCACAGATCACAAATATGCACACAAAGAAATGTAACAATTTGGGTAAAGGAAAAGTTCAAATATACTTCCATATTTGTTACTTTTTCTTTATCTTGGAGACCTGCTGCTCCCTATTTTTAGTAGGTTGGAAAGTTGCATAAGATGTAAGAATTTTGGTTGGAGTTGGATTAATTCCAAAACACAAAAATAGACAAAGGTCAACTTTACTGCTACCACAAATGATTAATAATAATTGTTTGTGTAAATGAGTAATAGGGTAAAACTAAATATACTTAATCAGACAAAACAGTATTGTGCATACAATATTGTTGAAAGTGACAATAATCTATATACTCCAAATGTAAGTAAAATAGCACAACTAATGTTCATTGAATATTATGTGTATAATAATTAGGCCTAATATTTCAGTTGTAAATGTATTTTACAACTGACTTTAAAATTATGGAAATAATAGTGTATGCTGTAGTTTAGGCATGTTAAATACAGTACAATGCTCCTTCAATATTGCATTCCATTTCTGAATGGAATGTAACAATTTTGGGTGTATTGTGTCAATGTGTGGGCTTGGTTGTAAGCTTATGTGTACAGTATATGCTAGTAGCCTAAATGTGTACAAACATCCCCCTCCTTTAAGACCTTGCTTCCACAAAAGGTCTTGGGCTTGAAACAATCAATGTATCTCCATTGGGTGTGAATGTAGGATAGGTTTGTAATGGTATTTCTTCTGGGTCAGCTGTTGAAACTGTTGGCAACTTCTCTTTTTTAGACAAAAATTTTGCTAAGTTATTGAAGTGTACTCGTTTCCAGTTTTTCTTCCACATAAACCAAATGAGGATTCCAATTCCTATGATTATTCTTATTGGAAGAAGAATATTGATGATTGTTTTGTAGGTGTTCTAGCCCATGATGAAAACAGATGCTCAGTTTTAGATAAAGCAGCATCAATACCTACATCATTGGCAAAACTAATGTGTTCTTGATGTTTTGTCAAAGTATCCTGAATGTATTCTAAAACTTGTTGAACTTGTTGTTGCTTCTGACCAACATCCTCTTTTATACCAAGTTGTAATAATTCAGTAAGTCTAGCAACCTCTAGTTTTGGTTCTTCAATTTCGTTGTTGATTTTCATTCTGATTGATTTTGCTGCAGCTGTTTTGAATCTGCATCCTTTCTTTGTGTAATAGATAAATGTTTTCCTTGCAGATTGCATTGCATGTTGATTCTGTTCTGCATCTAGTGGGTTTTTTTTAATTTTGAAGAGATGTTGAGTTTGATCACATTCTCCATATCTTATATCTTCTTTTGTTATATGATAAGCATGATGAAGAATTGGATCTACTGAGAATAAAAGATCTTTATATTTGATGAGAAATTCTTTTGAGCACAACCCATTTTTGGTAATAATTGTGGTGTCACAAACTACTTGAACTGATTTTAATTCTGTACAAGCATTCAAAGTTGTTCGATCACCAAGCCATGTACTATGTGTTCCATGTTTAGATCCAAGAATTGTTGGTAGTTGAGGTGCCAATGGTGTAAGTAATGCTACCATCTTGTTTCTCATAATAAATTCTCTGCATTTTTTTAAAAGTTGTGATACTTGTTTGAAAACTGTTTGTAAGTTTTGGAAATTCTTATCAATGTTGTTTAATAAAGCAGATGTTCTTATAGCATTTGCTATGTCAATTGTGTGAAATTTTGGCATTTTTATTCTTTCTGATAGTTTTCTCCTCCATTCATTCTTCATTGGTGTTCTTTGCAAAAGTGTAAATTTCCCATTTATTTTATGTGTTTGAAATTGTTTATCTCTTGGACTTTGATACCAGGTTTCCAGTTTTGGTAGGGGATTTAAACTAACTTTCTTTGTCTTGAGTTCAAAATCATTAGCTTTTGCTGGTCTAGCAGGTTCCAGTTTAGTTGTTTTTAACATTTTCAGTATGTATTTGTTGTTAATATCCCATCTGTCAGGTGAAATTATTTTGCTTACATGCCAGGTCCTAACCAATGGTGTTACATGATTTTTAATCAGCATATGATAAGTCATGTCACCATCTCTATACCAATCATTATAGGTTAGTATATTTTGTATTTCTGTTTCATTAGCTTTTCTTACAGTTGATTTCTTTCCTTCATAGTTCTGCAATTTCTTTGTTTGAAATAATTTTATATTTTGTATCCTCCATTATTCTGTTATCAGCATAATTTAAAGTTGTAAGATCAGTTCTTAATAAATTATATTCCTTTTGGGATACTAAAATTTTGGTTCCAGGGCCACCATATCCTCTAATGTATCTATCTTGATAAGGTAAATCCATTATTGTGTAGTTGGGACATGAAAAGTATCCTCCTAGTTTAATACATTCCACATTGTAGGATACTGCTTTCCATGGTGATACATGACCTTTGACCATTTCAACCCAAGCTTTGATAAATGTATGAAAGGAGATGTATTTCTACAGCTTGTCAGTCTCTAATCTGTAAACATAGACTAAACTGTATTTTTAGATTGGAAACTCATGTTACTTAATACATATTCTATGGGCAAACTCTGTTGGTATTTTAATACATTTGTATTATTTAAAACTAAATTCACTCTAAAGGTTAATATTTTATGGACATATTTGATGTTCTATTTAGACCAGTACTTTTACAAATTAGTAAATGATTGGAAAGGACAATTACTGTTGTGAAGAGCCTGAAATTCCCACAATTACAATGCAACAAAGTACATAACTAGTAGTTGTAGGATTTCTCCTGAATGCTTTCAAGAAGATATTAGAGCCTTTAACTTATGCTTTAAATTTAAAGTCTACAGACTCTAAACTATTTCTTGAATTTTACAAAAAAAGAAATAAGAGAATATAGTAAGGGAACAGACAGAAAACATCCCAAAGTGAGGTTTTTGAAAGCAACATTTCAGATTGAAAAATGGTTAGAAGGAGTAAAGCAGCTATTGATTTATAGTTAGGGGGCTTCTGTCTAACCTTTAGGAGTAGTCAAAAAGGTTAGAGAGAGACAAAGACCAGGTTAGAGTTAGGTAACCATGCATTTAGGCTTGTTTTCTGTTGTATCCTATAGTTAGTGCTCAACTCCATGATTATATTATGTTTCAATCCTAAAGAACAATGAGATAAGTCAGAATATTCCCTTAAGCTAAACTTTAATGTTAGCTTATGGTTGACCTTAAGATTTTGTCATTATAAAAGATTTATCAGGAATTCGTGCACAAGTTACAAAGCCATTAAGGGAAGTATTAAAAGTTGATTAGAAAAGTGAAAAACTACATGGACAAGAGATGCAGAAGAAGGTCATCAAACAATGACAGATTGGACTACTTAACTACCAATAATACAATATTTTAGAACAGAATACATTTTTTCTTTTATTTCATATCCTTCATTTACACTTTATAGATAACATCAAAGTAGGTCATACTTTGTAATGAGAAACTGTCTGTAGTTTACAAGTTTTTCAAAGATTGCTGACTCTAATACAGTTGATAATAAATATCCTGGTGGCATTACACTTATGACGAGTCCTGGATATTGGTCTTTGTTACTAATTTAATCTTTTTTTAGAAATCTATTGTGTGAAGAGTTCAGAATGTGGAATGAAAATGTTTACATTAAACAATGATAGATATGATCAATTGATGGACTTGTCTATAGCAAATTTTGTAGATCTTCCATTAGTTATATATTATATCTGGTACTGCTCCTGTTTCGCCAATTTATGCCCTGGTACTTTGTGCTATTGCTGATTTTTTCTCCTTGAAATATAAAGCAGCTTCTGATAGAGATTGCTAGAAAGAGGACAAACCACTCAACAACAAAGGGAGGAGAATGGTATAACAATTGTTTTCTAATCAATGTCCTATCAGTGAAGAATAATTCTATATCTGCAACACTTAAAAAATGAAAGTTATGAATGAATCATTTATTATTTAAGTATATAAGGAGTAACTATTTGAATATTTCATTTAAATAATAAAAATGACCTACAGAGGAAGAATAATATTTTTTTTACCAATAATTTTCTTTAAAGGTTTGTGTTTGTTACAAAAAACAATTAGACAAGTTGAGGATGAAGATTTATTTATAATAATATTAACAAGCAATCTCTTTTTTACAGTTACATTAAGTTGCTTGAATGGTTGGACAGAGTTTAATGAATTTTGCTATTTGTTGTCACATGATGAGACTCATTGGCTTGCAGCAGAAGATGCTTGTAACGAGTTTGGTGGAAATTTAATGAGTATCCTAAATAAAGAGGAAAATGACTTTACTAATAGACTTTTAAGAGTTAGAGATTGTTGAAATTTAAGTATTATGAATGAAATCACTGATTTTTTCCAGAATGAAAATCAGTATGGAAAAAAATTCTATATTGGACTTAACAAATTGCACAAAAGAGATTATGAGTTGCTATTAAATAAATAGGGCAAAAATTCCCAATTAAATTATTACTTTTAACAAACAGGTGGTCTGATGGTTCACCTCTAAATTATACAAGATATACAAGTAGCCCTTTTCATTTTTGTGGTGCATTTGTAAAACACAGTCAGAATAAAAAACAATTTTTTAACAAAATAACAAATAGCATTTTCAGAGTCCTACTGGTCTCTAACAAATTGTGGAGAAAAGGAAAAATACATTTGTAAAGTAAAGAAAGGAGTTACACCTTCTCCTAAACCAACTTCAGTAACTCCAGTTCCCACAGGCCATTGTCCCTTAGGCTGGTTAGAATCCTTAAAAAAATGCTTCAAAATATACTTCTTGGATGAAATAAATGGGCTATCATTCATTGAAGTAAGAAATAGGTGTATGTCTTTGAATGTAATGTCTAATCTGGCAACAATCAATAGTCAGGAGGAAAATTCTTTTATTGTCTCAAAAACGATTAATACACAATATGGAAATGGGTTATGGTTCGGCTTGCTCAGAGATGATAAACATTCACCTTGGCTCTGGACTGACAATTCTCCAAAAACAGTAAATGACTACAATAATTTTTATACAAGATACCCAAAAGAAGTATGTATTTAAAACTAGTAGCTGTTTTAATAATAATTTTAACACTCTATAGAACAATGCTTACCTGTCTACTCATGCAGATGCTTTTAGATCAGGGAAATGGATGGCAGATACCTATTCCACAAATAAGAAGGGCTATGTGTGTAGTATGAGCAAACGTATGTATATACGATTTATCTGGGAAGGAGGGGACAAATCTCCCTTAAAAGTAAAATTATAGGACTATGTTTTCCTGGGGTATTTTTAGAGTTGGGAGGATAGAAATCACATATTTCTTAAGTTTAATAAATCATCTCTATTCAGGTAACATTGATTTCATATCCACAACTCCACTAAAGAAAACAATATGTCAGAAAGGAGAATTTCTTGGAGATGGTTGTTATAGGACACAAAATGAAAAGAAAACCTGGAAAGAGGCTTTAAATTCTTGCAAAAATCAAATATAATATTTCATTTTGTTTTTGTATTGAAATTCAAATTGAATCTTTCTTTAAACAGAAAATGAATATGGCTTCTATTCATTCTCCTGAATTGAATGAAGGATTGTGTTATCATGTGATGAATACAGAAAACTACTATTGGATTGGAATGAATAGGTTTAATGATACAGATGCATTTAAATGGAGTGATCATTCTACAGTTGTTTTTACAAAGTGGATGGAATTTCCCAAAAATGATAAGAATTGTGCTGCTATTTCATCAAAAGGGTTATGGCATGGATTTCCTTGTAATACACAGTTGGAAAGTATTTGTAAAATACTGTATGGCTCTGCACTTACAACTCCTTCACAAGTTAGCGGACTATGTCCAAGTCCAACTAAAGGAGAGTGGATCAGTCATGGTAGCTATTGCTACATATTTTCAAAAGATACAGCATTCACAGCTCAAGAAGCACTACAGAAATGTATTAGAAAAAGTTCTGCTAATGCCAGACTGGTTAGTATTCAAGATTTTTCAGAACAAGTTTGGCTAACTTTTATGCTGAGGAGGATAGAACAGCACAGTACTCACTGGATAGGTCTGACTCGTCAATCACCTGATCATTCATTCACCTGGATGGATGACAGTCCTGTCACTTTTGAATATTGGAAAAAATATGACACTAGTGCTGGAAATTGTGTTGTCCTTTCTGTTCAAGATAGTGAAAAAGCAACTGGTTTCTGGAGTAAAAGATTATGCTCAAATTCAAACAAACTTCCACCAAAATACATATGTAAAGTTCCAAAAATTCCATTGCCAAGTACTCCTGCCCCAGTTAAAGGAAAATGTCCTCCACAACTTTCGAATAATGATGTTTGGGAATTATTTGGAAATAAATGCTTTCTATTTCGAAGAGGCCAATTTGCAGATTATCAACAAGCAGCACAAGTTTGTAGTAGAGTAAATGGAACCTTAGCAGAGATTAGATCATTTGACGAAAATTTCTTTATGGAAGAATATGCCAAAAAGCATTTCCCTTCTTTTATGAAAGGTTTATGGATTGGTTTAAGCAAAACAAATACTAGTAATTACATTTGGCAAAATGGACATAAACTAGATTATGAATATTGGTATAATTTGGATGACAAGAAGGGAAACTGTGTTTCATTGAATACATCTCTAAATGGTCACTGGACAAGTCATAGTTGCTATAGAAACTACCTTCCCTTTGTATGCCAAGCAGATATGATCAAAGGTATATATATATATCCTCTTTATTTATTTTGATTGAAAAAACACACAATTCTTTTCCTATTTATCTATAAAAACAGATTCTTCTGGTAGGACAATTGGTGCAAAGGTAGGACTTGGTCTAGGTATAGCAATTGCACTTTGCGTTCTTATTGGAATATTTGGTGGTGCAATTTATAAATGGCAAAGTTCCAGAGAACCACCAACGAAAACATTTCACAATAGAGGAAGCAGTTTTGCTAGTACAAATGAAGTGTCCAAATATTTCAAGGAAACAACTGCATAGAATAATATAAAAAAAGATGTATATTATCACTATTTTACAATACTCTTAATTTTATAAGCATTTTTTTATATTTGTTTTTTGACCTAAACCATTTTCTTCTATTAGTTTAGAGCTAAAGGTATGTGATATGTCATGTGATGGATGATAAGTTATGAAATGAACCTTAAGTATGACCAAGAAGGTCTGTGTTAGGCCACATGTTATTGTATTTCCTTGCATCAGTTTGTAGTAAGTTATGTATAATAGTAGTATAGAATAAGAATAGAATAGAACGAAAGTTGTACAACTTCCCCCTTCTTTGTGAAGATGAGTCTCTTCAACTTGGTTTGAGTAGGATCACAGGAGGTGGCTCCTGTTTCTCAGATTAGCAATTTCCAGCTCTGGTTCAGACAGTTGATTATTGATCTTTAACTGCATTGATTTTGCAGATACAGTGTGAAATTGGCATCCTTTTTCAGAATAATAAACATACATTTTGTCTTTCATTGTTTGAGTTCTTACAGGGCTCAGAGGGCTATGAGTTGTTTTGTAGAAAAGCTTCTTTGTTTTGCAGTCATTATAGGTAATTTGTTCCAAATTAACTTGCTGTAGAACATGAGTAACAGGTTCTACCTGAAAGAGAAGGTTATTCATTGCAACAATTAAGAATTGGGAACATTTGTTATCCTTCTGTATTATTGCTAAGTCACAAACTACTTCTGTGGAAGCTATTGGTGAGCATTGCTTAACTATTGCTAGTTCTCCCATTTGACTACTGTGCATACCCAACTGGTCTGTCAATACAGTGGTCAGCTGAGGGTCCAGGTTTGCAAGTAATGCAATCATTCTACTTCGTTGTATCAATTGATTGCATAGTAGTCCTGATAATTGCTCAGTGAACTGTTTCAAATTCTTAAAATTAGAGTCAATTCCCTGTAGCAAAGCAGATGTTTGGGCAGCTTCTCTTATTTGAAGTGGGAATTTATAGTGGGACTTTTTTTACTCCTCTTAGTCTTGCTTCTTTCTTCATCTGTTTTTTTGCAATTCTCATTTGTAAAGCATAGTAGCTTCCTTCCTGACTGAGTGTAAACTCCCTTGCCCTTGGTCCTCTGTACCATACACCTATTGTAGGTAATATTTTCCTTTTAATTCTTTTCTCACTATACACAAACTTTGAAATTGTCACTGACTGTCTTGCTGCCCTTGTCCAGTTTACTGCTTTTAACATTTCTTCAATATAGTAGTTATCTAACTCCCAATGTGATGGACTAATAGGTTGCTGCAAGTGATAGGTCACAATTTCTCTCAATTTACCCTTAGCTCTCATTAATTTATACTTTGTGTTAGTTTCTCTATACCATTCATTAAGGCTGGGTAAAAGATTGCTACATTTATATAATGTGAGTTGTTCTTTTACTTTATTGGGATAGTTTAATAATCATTTTTCTTCAATTTCTCCAATCCTATGATAGTGTAATGCTTGGTATAGGTGTTCACTGGCTGTTTCCAATATCAGATTCCTTTCTTCTAATGGCACTAGTACTTTGGTTCCAGGGCCACCAATACCATCAATGAATTTGTCATGGTAAGGGATGTCTAGAATAGAATACCCTGGGCAAGAATAGTGACCAGCAAATTTTATACAGCTAACTTGGTTACCAATTTTCTTCCATGGTGATTGTTGTCCAATAGTATAATTGTTTTTAAGGTTTCTTAAGACAATAATAGCTTCTTCTGTTTCACAGTATGACTGCCCTGGAAGACAGTCTTCCAGGTAGTCAAGATTGGTAGTAATTTTCATATTTGGAGGCTGCCAATATGCTTTTCCAAACTGAATGATGGTGGTATATTCTAGGACTTCTGTAGTTGTTGGCCATGAATATGCTTCTGGGAATTTATCTCTGTGGATCCAAGTGTTGCTTTTAACAGTTAAGGCTTTTCCTTGGAAAGATTTTTTGTCTTTAACCATCTGTCTGCAATGTTCAGGTGTTAGTTTGATAATTGAATCAACAATTCTCCTCTTCTTTGCTCCAAAGAAATAATATGTGTAAAAGTTAGTTGTAAGATACACTTTACATTTTACTGCCCTTGTTTCAATTTCATGTAACTTCAATTCATAGATGTCAGCTGTTATTGTTTTTGTTTGCTGAGCTTCTATGCTACAAACAGGTTCCTCTGCTAGATCAAATGCCTGAGTAGGTAGTTGATTAGAACAGAAATATAAGGGTGGCTTAAATGTTAAAGTTATGTTTGCACTTGTAACAGCAGCACCTTGGTACAATGATTTTGGGACAGTGCTTGGACTACTGCAGTTGAAAATCATTGTAAGTATCAACCATAATGGTAACAATGACATTGGTTTCCTGCTAGTTTGTCTTATATTGGTTCTTGTTTCATCATCAGAAGTTTCTTGTTTTGATTCAACTGCTACAGTTATTCCATCTTCCAATTCTATGGATTGGGTCTTCATTTCCATTTCTTCAGGGCTACTTCCAGTCTCATCTGTTACTGAATCTATAGTAATAATTGACTCACTATCTGAAATATTTGTAATTTCAGTCTCTTCTTTGGATGAATCAAAAAGAATGATTGACTCATTGTCAGGACTAGTCAGGATACTTATTTCTTCTTGCATTGAATTTACAGCATAACTATCAGATTCTCAACATAGACTACCTTCCTTCTTTCTTACAAAAACAATTGGTAAAGCCCAGTTACTCTTGCTTGGTTAAATAACTTTGCTTTTTACTAATTCAACTATTTGTTGCTTGCACTCTTCTTGTTTTTGAGGAGGCATTCTATATGGCTTTTGTCTATATGGGGTTGAACCTGGTTGCAAAGTAATTTCCAGGGCTGGAACATCCAGATTTTCAATGTCAAATCTGTCATCTGCAATAGTATCTTGATATTTTTCCAGAATTTTTGTGACTTTTAGTTCCAGCTCTGAATTTTCCTGTTCAACATTTGTCTGAAGAGTATGTATTTGACTCTCAGTTTTCTTTGTGCTGGAAGGAACTGGGTGAAGTCCTTTAAAGGATAAATGTTGAGTTCCAAGTGGATAATTCTTTTCTATAATTGACTGCAGTATAATCTGTCTTTTGTAAAAGTCAAGAGTTGCTCCAGTCTGTTGCAGAAAATTACAACCAATAATACACTTTTGTGTTATGGTTTTGTTCATTAGGAAGCTTTGCTTAATAATTTTTCCATTGATGTGTAGTTTTAAGATAATTTCGCCATATATTTCAATGCTGTTGCCTGAAGCATCTCTAGCATTTTTCACAGTTGGCTCTGGAAAGGATGCTTTTCCTTGAATTTGTTTTAATACTGTTTTTGAAATAAAAGACCTGTCACTACCAGAGTTTATTAAGGCATCAAATTTGAAGCCAGTATTAGTTTCAAATTGTCCAATAAAAGTTGAAGAATTTCTCTCAGTTTGTTTACTTTGTAAAAACTGACATATAGATTCTTCACTATCAGAAAAACAGAGAATATCTTGTACTTCATCATTTTCTGATGAACTGTCATTTTCCAGTGTTTCCAATTTTTGTAGCTTAGGTTCCTCCTTCAGGATCAACTTGGCTTGTTGATTTTTCTTATAATACCTATTCATAGGGGGTGCATACTTTTGGAATTTCTGGCTTTGCCACTTTTCTTTAGCAGCCTTCCTGTAGTCAGGTGGATGCTGTCTATTCCAAAAACTTGGGGTTTCTGTTGAAGCATCTTTGTTAATCACTTTGGTCTTTTTTTGTTCCTTTGTTTCCAACTTAGACACCATTGTGATTGATTTTCTCTGGTTTAACTTTAATGAAATTTCTGCTTATTTAGCAGCATCATATAATTCTGCCAATGTTTGACATCTTGGATGCAGAGTGTTGACCAACTGCTGGGCCAGTTAAGTAATCTAAAAGATTTGCTTTCATACTATGTTCACCAACCCAACCTTAAGCATTGCATGCTTGATAAAAGTTTTCCTTGAATTTTGAACATTCCTTGCTACCATCATATAACCTGAGGATAGCTCTTTGAGGGCAGTCCCAAGCAGCTCTCAATGTTTGAATTAGGGTTGTAATATCCACATTGGGATTTTGTACTGGGTGAGGTGTTACATTTTCAGAGCCTGGAGGAATTGTAATATTATTTCTTTTCATTTCATATACCAATCTATCATAGTCCTCAATTAGTCTCTGTTGTCTTTCTGACATCCCTGCTGGTTGAATTGTGATTGTTGGAGTTGTTGGGTTAGAAGGATTAGAGTCTGTGACTGCTCCAGTGGTATTTCCATTACCTCCTTCTGCCATATTTCCTTTTCTTCCAAAAGTTTAAATAAACCAAATTAGAAAATCCTGTCGACTGCACCAAATTTGTACTGCTTTGGTCTTGCCAATTTATGCATTTGCAACTTATAACAGTACTGGTTCTACTTGAACGTTTAAACAAAGTCTTTAAATTAAAGTGGTTTATTGAAAATAATACTTAAGCAAGTAACAATATGAAAGTTCAATAGCAGAGTAAGTAGTGGGTAACAGTAGGTTGCCAAGTTGCCAAACTAGTGTCCAATGTTGAGGAAGTAGAAAGATTCCAGGTGATCCTCCCAGGTTGAGGTTAGCCAATTGGAGTGAAGCAGTGAGGAGTTATATACTTGAAGACTATTCTCTAGTGTCCAATCACCACTTCACGACTGTCAAACTGTCTAGTTTACATTTATCTTTAGTAACAGGATGTTACAAGGTTCAACATTTAGTAGGGCTAATTCAATTATTACTTGACCACACCTTGGCTAAACTAATTAAATGGTATCTTGGTCACACCCTAGGCAAGCTAATTTAATTATAACTTGGCCAAAGCTTAATTGGTACTTAAGGATGAACCTTAAGTATGAAAAACCAATGTCTGTGTTAGGCCACATGTTATTGTATTCCCTTGCGTAGGTTTTAAGTAAGTTATAGATAATAGTATAAGAATAAAATAGAACGAAAGTTGTACAACATCTTGAAATCCTAGGCTAGCACTCCTCAGGTGTGGTTTGCACTTCCTTCCCATCTCCTCCATAGCTTCACAGCCTTTGTTCCAAACAGTATTTTTGAAGTCATTCCATACTGGGGTGTCCTCACCATCAATTGGAGGATCTTCCTTAGGTATACTATTCTCAGTTTGACTCACTTTAGCAAAGGGGTTTACCCTGTAAGTAAAGGGACCCACATCTTTGTGTTTCACTAGTCTATGGAGAAAGGATGCTAACCCCTCCTTCCAATTCCTAGTGAGCCACTGTTTATTGGTGGATTTGTTACTGACACAAATGTATTTAAGACCCTTATTAAGGATCTTGATGACTGGATCAGGAACAATCCAATCTGAATAGTTTAAAACCAAACTATCTACATTACTACCAGAATAACTAACATTGTTAACTAACAAATGAACTGACTTATTTACAAGGTTTTCAATAGATTGTGCCAAGTTATCTATTTTGGCAGAGGTTTTCCCCTTTCCTGATCTTTTAAATTCCTCCTGCCTGTCTTTTTAGAGTTGCCTGAGGAGGACTCTGAGAGAGATCTGACAGGTCTGCTGGTTGCTGCTTGTGACCTGGTCTGGATTTGCACTTTTTCCACTGCAGGGGTGGTATCCCCTTGATTTGTGGGTGGGGTGCTGTTTCCATTTCCAAGTCCAGCTACTGCACTCTTAAGCAGATCCATCATCTCTCCCTTAAATTTATTAAGTTCCTCTCCCAAGCTCTCTTTGACAATTTTCTGAACATCTACCACTGTCTGAGGAGGAGGTGTTGGAGTGGGTTGGGGGTTTGGTTGATTTGTGGAGGAAGAAACAGGAATGGTATGTTTACCTTTCCTTTTCTTGGCTTTTTTCTTCTTAGCCTTTCCACCCTCTTTTTTCTCCTCCTCTCCCCCTCCCTCCTGACTGCTCACTCTTCTCCTTTTCCTGGTAACTGGTATCTCAACATATGGAAGATTGAGCTCCTTTAGAATTTCCTTCCAAGTGTCTACCTGGAATCTATTCCTGAACCTCATCTTACAATATTTGAGAGCCAGTTCTATCAGGGTTTGTAACTCTCCCTCTATTGAGGATGAGAGAGCTTTCACAGAGTTGTGGGCAGTCTCACCTCTGACTTTGTACTCCTGCAGGAGCTGCTCCTTTATTGTATTGGCAAACTCTTTACCCTGTTGGACAAGAATTTCCTGTCTTTCCTTGGGTAAGGGCCCACCTGCAGGGTGGATGTCCTTGAGGAATCCATCAACCTTCCTTTGGAAGGGGTTTTCATTGGCCATACATTTAGGATGATGTTTCATCCTGTATAGACCATATATGGAGTTAACCAGTTGTTTGTTTACTCCATTTAACTTGCCTTTATAGGTTTTGCTAGTGTTGCCACTAGTACTTGGTTGGTTTTGGTTGGAGGCAGGGTTAGCATCACCACCCTCTGCCATGCCTACAGGTTCAGGCTGGGTTAGGTCTTGGGGTTAGGGATTAGCACCACCAGTAAAGGCTGGTAATCCCCTTTCTTGTGCACACACTCTATAGGCAGTATAAGGCCAAGGGTTAGTGTGGCTATTAGGAACTACTATCTTAAGTAGCAGTTCCTAGCCTAAGCTATTCACTGTATCTCCAACAACACCAGATACAAATTCTCAACAAATGTGAAGAGAGCCTGTATCACAATTAACTATCTACTCACTAGTAAAACACTCACTATATTTCGGAGGTATTCCTCCTTCTTCAGGTGAGTTTAGGAAAAATGATATTAGTTTGCCACCAGACTGATCTTCTGGAAGGCCTGCAAACTTGAATATTTCACTGAATTAATTTATAAATTGATCAACTTTAATTGAAATTAATTTAATTGAATGACAAATATGCTTTTGCCATCAATTTTAGATTTTATTCATAAATTAGTAGTATTGTATACACAATCCTACTATACATAACATATATATTCATCAGATATCTTCCCTTCTTATATACTCATGCTAAAATTATTTAAAACCAATTATTACTATTAGAGTAGTAACTAAAAACAGTCAAATATATAATCCTTGTGTTTTCTTGATTGTTGGACTTGTCCTATTAAAATTGTTACATCTTATGCAACTCTTCAACCTTCAAAATTCAACTATTATTTGGAAGAAGAAAACAATAAGAACATGACCATATTTAGAACTTTTCTTTGTCTTAAAATGTTACTTTTGTTTTTGTGAACATTGAAATTGGTCAACTATCAACTCTTAAAAGAGTATATAAACCCTACGAAATTAACAGTTGATAGTTCAGTTCTCTAACTGATAGCTAGTTGTTTAAACTTGCTTATTTAGAACTAGAAACTCATTTTTACTCAATACATATTCTTTGGACAAAATACTGGTATTTTGTTGATTAATTTCTACTGAAATTACATTTATTAAACTACTTGTGGATGAACTTGAAAGGTTCTATTTGGACCAGTACTTTGGTAAATTGGTAAATGATTGGAAAGGACCAAATCAGTGGTGATGAACCAGAAATTCCTACAATTACTATACAACAAAGTACAGTAATAATATAAACAATCCTGTTCATCTTCACCATTAGGGCAATCATTAACATTATCACAGACAGCAGAGACACTGATACAAAATTTATGTACATTACATTGGTACGTGAATTGGGGGCACTGGTAAAATGTACTTGAATTAATGTGATACTGGAATAGATGAAAGCCTATAAGTGCAAGAAAATATATTTGTCTGAAAATGAACACTCATAGATTAGTAAGAATGCCTATGCTTATAAACATCTGTGAAAACAATTGGAAAATATTTTGCAGAAACCAAATTATCATCCAATGTCTGTTGTAACCCCTACAAAACTCTAATTTATCCCAACTCCTTGTTCCCTAAAAATTCTGAAACAAACCATCTTCAATACTGTTATTCTAACTCTGCAATTTTCATGACCAGTTTTCCCATTCCCTTTAATCAGTATTTTCTTGCATAGGCGTTTTATTACAATTCCTTTCTTAACATTAATAGAGCAATCGTTTTCATTCGATATGCACAACAACGAATTGTTTTTAATCAATAACTCTTCATGCCATGTCTTTGGCTTATTTAGAAAGTAATTATTCTCTATGGTTAATTTTGGGAAAAAAGGATTTATAGCTAACAAAAACCACACTTTTGAAGGCATGCTGCATAACTGTTTGTCACACACCAACCTGATAGTTCTCTTAGAGAACATTTGTTCTCAACCCTACTTAGAAGTGCTTCAACCCGTGTTGTCCCAATCATCCCACACACTCTAAGGAGTATGGGTAATCAATTTTAGAGAAGCTTATTATATTATAAAACTAAGACACTTCAACAGTTGCAGGTAGCAGTAATGCTGAGTATTCATAAGAGCGTCTCTTCCAAAACTGTTTGTAATGGTATCTTGCATACTATTCTAATAGTCCTATAACTACTGGACAAACATAAAAGTAAATAGAACCAATGGTAAAAGTACAATTCTAGTAAAGTTTAACTAACAAACAAACAAACAAATTCATACTTGGTATCATCTGACAAATGAAATACTTGACACTTTTTGTTGAGCAAGGAACATTTGAGTACTGTATCTCTGGAGCAATTTTCTGTCTGTTAATCCATCTTTCCGCAATAAAAATGCATTTGAAGCAAAAATTTTCCCTTTTTCTGATAGTACTCTCAGGTGTAATGTTATATATAAGCTCTCTTTGAAAATATTCCGATTCCTATTCAAAACAGAAAATTATTCATTTTTCTTTGAACAAGAGGTAGAGTAATGGCGAATTATGTTAATGGAAAGGAAAATGTGCATAAATGCATAGTCTCTATAACCAAATAATGAATCCAGCAGGGTTATCATTGTGTAATGTACCAACATTTCTGTATAATTGATCAAACAATTCAATAGGACGATTGGTAGGTGTCAATTCATTTACTACTGGTAGTTGTTTACTTTTCAAACTATTAAAACTTTAAGGTTGAAAAAAAACAAGACAAACCTGAAATTATTTCAATTGGAAAATATTGATATTTCTCTATATATAATCTTGAAAAATACTGCATAATTTCAATTCTGTACTGCAATAAATCATCCCATGTTGTTAAATTCCTTTTGTTGCAATACTCATTAACAGCCCTTGGGGATTTCAAATTTCCATTGCCAAAGATAGAATAGCATACATCACCAATAATTATTGCATCATCTTCTGTGCAATCTGAACATTTACATGAAAGATTTTTGAAAACAATGGTTTTTATTGAAGTAAAAAAACCTTGAATATTCTCATTTGAACATTTAATTGCAAACATACTTTCAACATTATTTTGTATGAATCTATTTTTTGAACAGAAAATGAATTGTAATAAAAAGAGAATTTTTATTTGACAGAAAACATCTGCAAAATTGTGCTTTTACCCTAAACCTAATCCAACCCTTGTTCTTTGACCAACTCCTTCTTGATTACTAATAGCTCTCACATAGGACAAACAAACAACCCTCTAACCAGTTTTCAACTCAAAATCTCGATTGAGCGTGTTTTCTGTCAACCCCTACATATTGAAAATACTAGTTTAGTAACTCACACAACAAATTCTGTTCTACACTGCGTCAACAGAGAATAACTCTTTCTACATTGTAAACCAGTCATTCTCATGTCTACTGGTCTTTTCATTGGTATAAGTGTACCATGAGGAAATCCAAAATGTTGACAAATAAGTTGAACTTGAAAACTTTTCATAGATATCGATGAAATTTGAAGCCAAATTTCATGAAATCTCATTTCTAAATCTTTAATAATGACATCATTTGTGTCCATTTTTGGACTTTTTGCATAAACAATTTCATCTTTATTGGTAACAAATCGAAAATCTTGAACGTCTATAATTGGAAGAGAAAATTAGGGAAAAGAAATAAATTATAGAGGAGAGGGAGATGATGATAGATGAACAGAGTTAAGTTGTAGATAGAAGAAGCTCTTTCTATTCTAATAGTAAAGACTGATTAGTGAAAATAGAAACTAGTACCAAAAACATTAAAGTATCTAGATATGTATTTTGGTGATAATTACCATGCAATACCTCATTGTATGTACAAATAAATGTCAAATTGAAATATTTTATTCCAGTTGCATAAAAATTAACTGCAAAACAATCAAAAACATCATTGTTTTCTCAAGTTTTGCAGTATAATTTTACTGATTTTGAGGAAAATGTTGCATAAGCACAAAATGGATAAGTAGAATTTTGGCAATTAAATCTTTCTTCTTTCAAACAATCAGTGTTGTTCTTTATTTCATTAATTGAGATTTTATTATAAATGACATGTTTAGTGTATTTTGAACATGTATAATCAAGAATTATTTGCCATTCAATACTTTTAGCATTTAAAGAGTATGCTAAAATATTCAAGTGAGCTGAAACATATGATATCTGTTCAATTTTCTCAGTGTCTTTTCTTTTCATATAGGCAACAAAGTCAAATTGTTTAAAAAGATCTAAAGTAAAATTTAAATAGAGAAACTCTGTTGTTTTAATTTAAACAAACTTTTATTTTCTAAAAAGTAGTCAACAATTTCACATTTTATTACAGTTTTATTTCTTCTTTTTCCAATAGGCATAATCTTGTAGCGTGGAGACATACTATCAATATATAACTTTTCATCATTTAGCAAAATTTCTCCATTTAACAACAACACACTCCATTCACAAAAGTTTTTTTTAAAACTTTTCATAATTCTATAATTGATTTTGTCTCTTCTAAAAACTGGGGTGAAATTAGTTTGATTTGCAACAGCAAATATATCTAGAGAGGGCAAATGATTAATTATTAATTTATTAAATATCAAATCAAGTAAATTCAACTCAACAATCTCCTATTTTCAAGCATTTAATGCATAAGAATGTTTTTGGAATTTTGACATTTAACTGCTCAAAATCCTTCAGAATATATTTTCCATTATAGTTTACATATGCTTTTTCATCTGGTGTGTTGTTGGACAAATTTAAAATTAATGGTTTAGTGACTGTGCAGTACAGGTTTTTTTTTAGGACAAAGAGAAAGTGTATATCCAAACTAAGGGTTACAATTCTCTGCTATCCTTTAAAGCTGTGCATATTATGAATTTTCTTACCATGTTTGTCATCCAAACAAGTTGCCATTTCAGAATACAAGTCATTGTAGCCATTTATTTGACATAGATATGTTAAATTATAGTTACTGCAGCCATCTAAGAGTATTGGATAATACTTTTGTGATTGATTATGAAAAATTAATGCTATGTTTATATGAAAAAAGTCTATTTCCTTTAAAACTTTTAGTGTTATTTGAAATGAGAGACAGAAGCCTACAAGTGTAGACAATGAGTAGGCCAAAAACATTGAGTTTTACTGAATGCTCAAAATACAAATGCTAAAAGAGAGGGAAAGAGAGAGGCAGAGGCAGATAGATAGATGATAAGCAGAAAGATGATACATTTAATTAAAACGAGATTTCAAAGAAAAGCAGTATTTTCATTGTTCATTTTTTTCAGTAAAATCAAGTGATACATCTGGATCTTCCCATTGAAAATTTAATGAGATAACACCACATCATTTAACAGCAAACAATGATTTGGTGAATTTCTTCTTCTGAATCCTCATTCAACAGCAGAAATCATTCAATATTAAAATGGTATGTTCATTTTCCATTGCATAGTATCATAATAAGTAGAACTTTTAATATGGTATATTTTTAATAAAATCTGAAGAAGAGAAATCTTCAATCTCTCTGTAGGTGTAGGTTAGTAGACCCTGATGAGCCCTTGGTATTGAACACAGAGAGGAGGGCAAAAATATGTATAAATTCAAATTTTTTGTGTTTCTGATGGAAAATGTTGATTTTTGTGTATCATTTCTGCTTCCTAAAAATGATTGGATTCTTAAAGTGTGAGAATTCTGTTTCTCTTGCTTTGACAAAGTCATACAAAAAATCCTAACCAATTGATATGCCAATCTGTGATAGAACAGTGGGGTTTATATACTATGAAATTTGCCTCTAATAATCAATCATCACCTTGCAATTGTGAACTATCTACTTCATATTTATATTATGTTACAAGGTCCAATATTATATATCAGTCAATTAATCAATCAATTTCAAAGATATAAGTTTTCAGATAAGTTATCTGCAATGAATGTTTAAAAGTATATAAAGATACGTGTGTGTTTAAAAACTTGTTTAAAAGACTTGAGCAAAAAGAAATTTTCTATGGGCTGTGGAACATCAAGTGTTGAACCTTGCAAACATGTATACTGTTTGCAATGTTGCCAACTATTGTCTGGAGATGAGCATAATATAGCTTGTAATCTATGTGGAGAAAAATACAAATTAACTGAAGATCAAGTCTTGAATGTTAAATTTAGTATTGGCGATGAAACTCTTGAGAAAATATCATTTATTGATAAATTGTGTAAAGATCATAATGCCAATTCATCAACTATTGTAACATTTGACATTCAATTTACAAGTCAAAATTTTCTTACTTTATGTGAAAAGTTAAAAAATACTTCAGTCCTATTGTCTGGTATAACATTTAAACTTTGCCAAATAGATGAGAATTCTTGGAGAATAATTGGAAAATCATTGAAAAAATTTTCTTCAATAGAGAAGCTAGATTTTAGTAATAATGTTGGACAGGCAAGTGGATTAACAATTATTTTGAATAGTCTTATTCCATCAAATACTTTAAAATATTTGAATTTATCAAATTGTCAGTATAGTGAAAATGAATGGGTAGATATTGGAAATATATTGCAAAAATTTTCTGAATTGGAGATTGTAGATTTGAGTCAAAATAAAGGAATTGGTAATAGGGGAGTTTATAGTATTTATCAATTCTTAGCAAGATCATCAACAACTTTAAGAGCCTTAAGTTTAAGTCAATGTAACATTGTAATTGTTAGCCAATGGTTGTTCATTATCACACTACTAGGGCAATTACAGTGTTTAGAAGAAATTAATTTGAGTGGTAATTTTTTAACACGTGAAATACTGAAATCAATATGTCAAGGACTAAAATTATCTTCAAACAGTTTAACAACACTCACTTTTGCACATTGTGGTTTTTCTTCCGAGGCATGTAAAGAGTTGGGAAATTTTCTAATGAATTTATCAAAAGTACAACAGGTCACTTTAAGTGGTAATAATGAAATGGGAGATGAATTAGCATCAATCTGCAATGGGCTTGCTCAATCGTCAAATACAATTAAAAGGTTAGCTTTTGCTGATTGTAATCTAACTAAAGAGCAGTGTAATTACATTTCATATCTTTTGAAAAAATGCCATAAAATTGAATTCATTAATTTGTCTTTCAATACAAAAATGGGTGATGGAGTTAAGAGTATTTGTGATGGATTAGAAGTATCAAACAATACTCTACAAGCAGTTTCATGTTATGGATGTTACTTGACCGACAGTCAAATAAGAAATCTCATCTTTTTATTGGCAGTTTGTCCTGATTTGATGAAACTGGATGTAAGAAATAGTGGTGATATCAATGATCCATCAGTAATCTTAACAACAATTCTAGCCAAGAGGCAGCTATTCAATAATTTGAATAAGAATTAATAACAAATTGACATCCATTGATTTATTAAATTTAATCCAAAACTTGTTGAGAATGTACCAGTCAATTTAAATTACATAATATGGAAATACAATCTATTAGTTAAAGATTAATTAGAATTCTTAGTGAACAATTTTTCGACAGGTTTTCTTAAAGAGGAAGAAGAAAGATTTCATTTAACAGAAGAGACAAGGCAAAGATAATTTGTGTTTTGATAGATAAATTTGTTGTAAATACTTACTAGATATGAATACAGGAAGTGAAAATATGAAAAAATAAAAGACAGAAATTTAAGGAGTACCATCTATCCTCCACCACTCTTCAGTCCTTTTCTCTCTCTTTCTCTTTCTCTATGATAAACTTTTATATGCACTTGTTGATCAAAATATGACTTGTTTTTAAATTCAACCCATGTGAATAAAGATTTTACAGATGAAATTAAATGACGTTTTCCATGACAGCCAATTAAAAGATAAAAGAAAGTATATCTTTATCAAAATTTTATCAATCAATTACAAAGATAACTTAATCTTCAGATTATCCTTTTTAATCTATCAAAGTGTAGGCAATGACTCTGCCAATTTAACAATGCGTGTGAAAATGTCAATGATAAATTCTATGTTGAATGTTTGCAAAAGATGAAAATTGGATAATGCACTCTAAGTTTGTACACATACATTCGTCAGCTATATTCTACAATAGAGAAGTAGTATTGAACCATATTGTACTATGCAGATAGCACTGATAAGGATAAGCAGTAGTGACCTAGTTTCGCATAGGGCAGTGCATACACATTATGCAGTAATAAAACCTATTGAATTATATAAAGAATATTTGCTATTTGCAACGTAGCATTAATATTACAATTTATTAATCCATAAATTTATGATTTCGAACTAAAACTAGTTCAATTAATTATCAATTATGCTTAAATTCTAAGTTTAGATTATATTCACTATTCAACAGTATTGTATACACAATACTGTTCTTTTTAACATGCATTAATCAGATATACTTCCTCCTTATATGCTGATGCTAAATTTACTAACTCAATCAATTGAATATCATTATTAAGGTAGAATATAAAAACGGGTTCAAATATACAATCTACATGTTTTCTTGATTGTTGGACTTGTCCTACTAAAATTGTTACATCTTATGCAACTCTCCAACCTTCGAAATTCAACTATTATTTAGAAGAGGAAAACAATAAAAACATGACCATATTTAGAACTTTTTCTTTGTCTTCAAATGTTACTTTTGTTTTTGTCAACATTGAAATTTGTGAAACTATCAACCCTTAAAAGAGTATATAAACCCTACGAAATTAACAGTTGATAGTTCAGTTTTCTAACCGTCAGCTAGTTGTTTAAACTAGCTTGTTTAGAACTAGAAGCTCATTTTACTCAATACATATTCTTTGGACGAAATACTGGTGTTTTGTTAATCAATTTCTACCGAAATTGCCTTTGTTAGACTATTTGTGGACGAACTTTAAAGGTTCTATTTGGACCAGTACTTTGGCAAGTTGGTAAATGATTTGAAAGGACGATTACAGTTGTGACNGCTCATTTTACTCAATACATATTCTTTGGACGAAATACTGGTGTTTTGTTAATCAATTTCTACCGAAATTGCCTTTGTTAGACTATTTGTGGACGAACTTTAAAGGTTCTATTTGGACCAGTACTTTGGCAAGTTGGTAAATGATTGGAAAGGACGATTACAGTTGTGACGAACCAGAAATTCCTACAATTACAATACAACAAAGTACACTGTTGTTAAATAAAATGGTTTGGTAGACTGAAAATAGTGAGGATTTTTATACTTGATCCAATTATCAATTTACAGTCATTGAACTGTCTAGTTGTCTATGTCAATAATTTTGGTCATTTGTTTAGTTTCAAAGGTACATACTGCTTTATCTGCTAAATCAAAAGATTGGTTTACTTGTAGTCCTTGACAAAACTCTACTGACAGTAGCATTCTTACAGTTATGTTTGATTTTTTATGGATACACTTGCTTGGACCAAGTTTAAACAGCATATTGCTAGCAGTGTATAAATTATTGATCCTCTGATAGGTAGTGTTCCACCATTTGTTTGTTGTTTCCTTACTGTCACTGTGTTAACTGTTATAGGTTTATTCTTTTTTTAGGTTCTAGAACTCGGGTACATTTGCACCCAGGTATGTTCACACCCAACCCCAAAAATGCTATTTTTCTTTCCTTTCTTTGAAGTATGGTTAGGGTTTAGGGTTACAGAGTGGTTTGTTTTTAGTTCAGTATGCCATGTTGTAAATATATGCCTAGCTAATAATTTACTTTTCCATTTGCTGGCATTTGCAACCTGAGATATTGGAAAAAGAAAATTTAGAGTTTTTTTTTACTTAAGCAAGTAACAATATGAGAATTCAATAGCTGAGTAGATAGCTTGTAATAGCAGGTTGTCAAATTACCAAACTGTCTTCCAATGTTGAGGAGTAGAGGGCTGGCTCCAGTGAAGGTTGTTTCCAGAGGATCCTTTTAAGTGCTTAGTTCCAGATAGGAATAAATAGGATGCTATAAGATTCAACATTTAAGGACATTTAATGTGTTAAATATTTATTGGAGATATTGCTAACTGATAATGACAAATTACAGAGGACAAAGTGTACAAAAACAGATATACTTTAACTAATTCAATCTAAAAGATTATCTAGACTGAATATAGATTGTTAAAGAGAGCAGAGAGCAGCCATGTAAGTGAACATCATAAATCTTTCTCATATTCGATGTCAAATGTATGGAAAGTGAGACTCTTTAAATAATTTCTGTTTCACATTTTATTTATTACTTTTCAAATAGGGAAATATTGCACTCAATGCAAAGAAATAAACAATAAAGAAGTTATTATACAACTGAATAGATACAATTTCAAAAATCTCAGCAGAGCATGAATTGAATGAAAGTAGTGTGATGCAAACAATCATGAAACCATCACAAATTGCACATCAAGAAAAAAAAAACAAGAAATTAAAAAAATCAATGTTTTTCCTTGTCTTTTTTACATTCGTAGATTATTAATAAAATAATTTTTACAAATATGAATGAATCAATATTTATATTTATTTTTCATCTCTAGCAAATTTAAGCCTATCAGATGACGCACATCTAGCTAAATGACATTTGATTAATAATTTTCTAAGAAATACTCCAAGTGAAGTAATATCTTGGTTTTGATTGTCCATATTCTTCACAACACTATTGCATATTGATAAATAATATTTCCATTTTTGTGAGTCTAAAATCTAAAATTTAAAAATTTTATTATTCATCAGTACTACACTTTTGGGTCTGGGAGAAAATGGCCCATTATTTGGTGTTTAACCCTAACCCAACAGTTAACAACACCCTTTCCACTTTATGCTTCCTAACCTTCAGGTCAGCCCTACATGAACTGAAAAATATGAAAATGCAAATTTTCCTAACCCTAGAAATGTTTAAAAACTTACCCTAAACTCCAGCCAACTGGGCCGTTTTCTCCCAACCCCTACACTTTCTATCTAAACTGATAATTAATTGTAAAAATTTACTTCAACAGATACACATTGCAATCCAATTTTTCCATCAAGAGATATATTCCTCTGATGTAAAAAGTCAATTGCTATTGTTACAGATTTCAAACACTTGAAATAATTTAAATTTTGGAATAAATCTTTCTCAAAGGTTAATTTCTTAATTTGAGTACTATGAGTAATACATGACAGAAAATGTTGATTATGTTTTCCTAATAGCTCAGCAGCTATAAGAAATATAAAATTATATTGCATCTGTACTTGAAATTTTTTTGAAAGGTTTTTTTTACCTAATTCCATGATCTCTTTAGAAATTTCATGCCTAAGTTGAGTTTCCTTTTCCTGTTTTCTTAACTTTTTATGTAGCATTAAAGCTTTCCATTCATTGATGGATAAACAAAATGGAATTATAAAGAATATTAAAAAAATCTTGATAGATATTAACAAACAATTAACAAAGTATCCAAAATTAATTAAAGAGAATCTTGTAACTAAAACTAACAGCAAAGCAAATTATTTGAAATCAGAAAACTACTTTACTTCTATTACCAGTTATTGTAAATGGAATCCAATATATTGCATTTAAAAGTATACCAATTAAAACTGGTATTGAAAGTTTTAGCCTACTCGAGTTTGAAATATCTGTTTTAAATTTGAAATATGAATTGATAATTTTGTGAAAAATGCAAATATAAATTGAAAATGTAGATATATTTTCAATGAACAATATTATTCCGTAATTCAAATAAACAAAATACCAATCATTTGTATTGTAATTGTTAAGAATATTATTCATACAAATTGCAGATTTTGAGTAGAAATTCTTTGAAGAAAGAAAGTGGAATTCAGACATTCAACTCGATCAAAATTTTAATTAATTTTAATTATTGGATAAAATAAAACTGGTAGCATTGAGCAGGTAATTGAAAATATGTAATTCAGTAGCTGTATATATATAGAATTGATCTAGTTTTTAATATTTTTTTCATTGGCATAAAAACAATAAAAAAATGATCCAAGCCAACTATCAATGTATTTCCGCATATAAACAAAATTGAAAATGTCATAAATAGGCCTATAGCTGAACATAATAGGCTTTTTCTCCAAATATTGTAATGTTTAAAAAATTGATTTTAAAAAATAAAATTTTTATAAACAAGAACTGAAAGGCAAATTGCAAAAAGAACACTTTGAAATGAGGAACAATTATTGAAAATTTGTGAAATTCTTTTAAAATTCAAAATTCGAAATATTAATAGAAAAACGTTTTGTATTGCGCAAAAAATTGCCAAAAATAAAAAAAATCTTGATAGAACTCTGCTACCGAAGAGATGTTTACATGAAAAACTGCTGGAACTGTTTGGCAGACATTTTACTTTTCTCGTGTTGGACACAGCTTTAAAAAAACAACAAAGAACGTAATGTTTACTTGAAATTGCTTTTAAATTTGAAAAATTTTCAAATATCAATACGATATGCTTCCATTTTAAATTTATGTCGTTTATGAATAATTGACTGACATTACTCAAGGTTCTTAACACTTCCGTGTGAATTGAATGAATATTTGAATTTGATAGTTTGTAAAAACTGGAGTTTGTAAAGATTTTTAAACATTACCATGGTTACAATTGATATATCGGAAGAAGATAAGTCAAGATATATCAAATGGGGAAACAATGAGGAAAAGGAAAACTCTTTTAGATCTTTTAATGGATTTTTGGATAAATCTAAATATTGCATTAAAATTCCTTTATTTAAATTATCCATTTTCTTTATGTAATTATTTTGTAATGTTAAATTAACTAAATTTGGAAGATAGAAACTTTTATTAAATTTCAATTCAACTTTCAAATTTGTAATTGACATTTTTAAAATATTGACAGAGAACAATTTTGATTTGAATGAATACTAGTTATTTATAGATATAATTTTAAAATATCTATCAAAATTTAATAGTTCAAGGTTAAATGATTGAAAATTTGAATTCAAGTTATTTGAACAATTGATAGTTGCTATTGAATTGTTACAAATACAGTATGAAGGGCAGTTGGTAAGTTTTGGGCAAAAATTTTCATCATTTTTACTTCTACAATCTAAAATACCATTTCACACTTTTTTTGTTATTATATACTTATTTTCATGTTTGCATTTGAAATATCCAGCTGGGAAATAATTATCTATAACAGAGAAGGCATTTAAGTGAGAGAAAACAGAGATTTCAATACCATATCCATCTTCATCATCTCCATACCAACAATGATTTTCTCCATCACAAATTTGCTCAATTGAAATACAGTAAGTAAAATATTTACATTGATACTCCCCTGGGAAGCATTTTGACCTTTTACAATTTTCAAGGTCATTAAATGGGGGGAAAAGTTTATTCTTTAAATTTTTACCACTATCATATGTCAAGTGACATTTATAAGAATAAAAATATTTCATATTTTCTAATCTATAATTTTCTTCAAAAAGACTTTGTTCAAAGTTAAAAAAAATGAGATATTTGTTTTGAATTTCTTGAATTTTTCTTACCTTATGATATTTTTGTAGAAATTATTGCAAATATATAAAGAAGAAAAGTAGTCTGATTCATTTAATTTATTTTCACCACTTTCTGGTGTTCTGTTCAAAAATTATCTCTCTAGATCTAGCTTTACAACTTTAAAATATTTTCTTACTGTAGACTGTAAATTAGAAAGAAACATTTATCAAATACTGTAAGGAATCTATTGATGGAAAAGTTGCGTTTTTCTTATCTTTTAAATTCTTAAAGCACATGAACATGTTTTGAATGTCGGTTTCGTTATAACTTCTTTTTTTATAATTAGAAAAGAAAAATTCATTTTTTAAATATTCATTAAAATTTGCATAAAAAATTTTACTTGATGTTATGTAAGCAATTGTAAATTATAATTGACGCTTTTCGCTTCATTTTCGACGCCATTTTGCCATTTTGTGTAGAATATTCTGTTGAAATTCTATGAAAGCCTAATTAGTGTTACGGTTAGGATAAATGCTTAGAAATAATATCTTTACAAGAATTTGACATAATCCATTGTTTGCAGACAATTGATAATTTCATCTCTGTTTCGTAATCAACTTAAAAAAATATGCAAATATAAAAGCCAGATTTTTTTGCTTACCCAGAATGATTGAATTTTAAAATGCAATTTTTAAGTTGAATTTCAAGAAATCTTCTAAACTCTAAAAGATGTTTTCGGTAGCCTTTAATGAAATATTCTCTGAAACTGAATTGGATTTTAATTGAAAGATTTTTTTTGAATGTTTCAAATATTTCAACCTGTATTTCGAATTCATTGATTTTCCATCACACTCATTAAGATCATCTACAAAATAACACCTGTCCTTACATAAATGATAATATTGGTGTGACAATTTCAATTGTTCATTTAAAAATATTGAACAGTCAATTGGCAAATGTTTCAAATTCAAAACTTGCTGACATTTATTGTATTTGCAAATAAGATAGCTTCTTCTATGATTGTTTATTAAATATTTAAAATACAATAACTGATGATAGAAAGTATTCAGTACTCATTCTTCTCATTTGACTCATTTTCTATGGAGAAGATCAAGGAAGAAGAGAGAGAATTTTTTAAGTTTATTAATTTTCTTTAAATTTAAACTACCGCAAAACA